>JAOBYE010320872.1:0-10663 GCA_025403585.1 Parazoanthus swiftii | reverse complement strand
AGTGTACCGAGTAATATCAAAAGTTTTTCGGGTGAATTTAGACGGTAAAAGATTTGGAGCTGCAAAACATGAGGTAGATTCAGTAAAGCAACCGTGAATAATGCTCTGTACAGTGTACCGAGTAATATCAAAAGTTTTTCGGGTGAATTTAGACGGTAAAAGATTTGGAGCTGCAAAACATGAGGTAGTTTTAATCAATCACCAGACAATTGTAGGAACTCTTTGTTGCTCATTTTGAGAGTGTTTCAATGTGTATTCTAGGTTCATCTACCCATTTTTCCAAGACACAAGAGTTTTATAAGTATTCATGCAAAATTTTGATTCAATTTCGTCTTCTTTACTCCAAACTACAAATCTTTTGCGTTCTATGAGTTACACTTTTAGTTGATATAGTATGAACAGACGAAAAATACTTACGCCTTTTTTCCTAGCTATGTACACATCTTAATACACCATTCAACGGGTACATACCACGAAAAAGCGTACAGTGTGATCACTTAGTAAATACTAATAAAAGTGATAGGAATGAAAACGTGGTTGAACTTACAGTTTAGGTCTTAAATCACGAGGTGAGCGGTTGCTGTTTAGAATCGTTTCTACTGACACTGAGTGTTTCTCCACTTCTTCATCTTGCTGGAATAAAGGCGCAGCAACGGCCAGGGAGATTAAGCAAAGCAGGATTAAGGTCCTCATCTTGAACTGGAACTCTGTGTAATGGCAACAGTTTCGAATTGAGAGAAACTTTTGGAAGCTGCTTTTATAGAACGGTTGGTAACATTACGTAGGTGTTAAAATTGATAACCGTGAAAAGTTTTCAAAGACGTTTTTATTGTGACGCACAGCATTCCCCTGATCAGTATGCAGAAATGACTCAACAGAAAGAAACATGGAAACCGTAACGTAATTGCATAAACAAAGAATATTCTTCATTGTTTAAATCTAATAAATACTACATTTAATGAATCATAATGGACTTTTTAGAAGTTCGTTCAGGCTAGGAAATGTTTCATAGTTGATTTTATCTATATTGTTAAAAATGTAAAGAAAACATCGCTAAATTGCAAGGCATCTATTTAGTAACATGCTATCTACGATATAGCAACTAAATTTGATACCTTTAGCTAAATCGACTCTCAAATCCTCACGTTTGCTCAGTTACCAACTACACACCTGAGTGGTCAATGGTGCCAGAAATGGAAGATAACGAAATGGAAGATAACAAAACAATTCTGTGCGATATTAAGATGACGTCAGTGTTAGTTGCTAAACTGACCTCTTGGAGGGTTGCCTTGGAATGGACAAGCAATTCACTTAGTCGGATTCATTTGGTCCTACATTCAGGTGTAAATGGACAATCCAAGACACAGAGACAGTCAGATTTACTCAATAACCAAATATGAACGTGTTATACGGTAGCAGTCACAATTGAGATAAGGCAGGACGACAGCTGAACGAGCAAAGAAAAGAGATACTTTAACGTAAACGTTTAAGTGAAAGAAGACAACCTAATACCTTTAACCCTTCAAAAGTTTAAACTTCTTCTTAGATTTAATGACTCAGTTGAAAAGGCCTCTTAGGAAGCAAGGACCACCCCTTGATTAGCAAACAAGATGGCTTTCGTCTATTAAACATTAACTCTAAAAAATAATTTTAAGCCTACATAAATTTTTTTATAAAAACTAAAGATTTATTCAAAGTTAACAACTTGTCTCCTATCTCTTTTCCTCCAACATTTTCTCAAAATATTTATGAAACTTTTGTTTCTTTAAATTGAAGCCGAGATATTGGCAGGTTTTGACGCAATTACACGGAAGCATCGATACTAGTTGTTGTTTCCCTTAAAACTTCCGTAAAACATAATTGATCAATCATACTGATATGTAATAACTGGGCGATTTTAATATCTCAGCAGAAATGAACGTTGTTATCAGTGACCGATGTTTCATGCTTTAAAATGTGAAGACTAATTTATAGAATGTCAGAGTGGAAGGGTGCATTGTTGTTAAAAACAAGACTCCTGTTGTCAGGCCTTATCCTTCAAAACTGACTAAGATAGTAATCTGTTATGTTGAATACTGATTACCAATTGCAGTTTAGTGCCATTATTCATCAATTCCGTTTTAAACAATTCCATGAGTGCACAGCAGTATTGCAAAAAGCAATCTTCCATTAGTCAGTAATGAAAGGAAAAACGTCACAACTAGCAAGCCAAGGAAAGGGTGCACGATCCCGTGAACGTAACCAACAGCAAATTGGTTTATTGACTATTCATTTGAAGTGCTGTTTTTTAAACAACAATCTGGTTATTAACAATGACGTACGGCTGTCTACTTATTTCTCCTTTAGAAGGAAACGCATGAAGCCAATTACATAAAAGAGTATGTTCGACTTTAATCTAATGCTAAAAATAGAAAATTAGGTAATCCTATGCAACAACGTAATTGTAAGAGCAGGCATCTGACGTAGAACTTGGCTACACCATTTTTTTGACAGCAATTTTACATGAAGATTTTGTGAAAGACATTATCTTTCCAGAATTCAGCATAAACATATTTCTGGTGGAATCAGTTTAGTTTGGGACCTTTACTTTACTTTCCCCAGTTAGTTTTTGAGCGATGCTGAATCGAACTGTATTGCCTGGATTTGTGATTAAGCATATTAAAATATCGAACGTAAATTGCTGCATACAAAAATAAATAGAATAGACGACAGTAAAAAAACAAGAGTTTCTTCGCTCTTATAGAGTTTGGACTGAATAAATTCGGTTTTTGTAAAAGAAACAGTAAATCGAAACGGTATTAACAACAAAAAACAGTGTCGATGACTATATTAAATTCTGGGACTTCAATTTTATTTTGCTGTGAAAGTTGAAACTGCGTCACTGTTTCACAAAGAAAGTCTGTACATGATTTTAGTTTTTCCAGGAAAATAATGATACTTTGGTGCAGTCTTTGAATCCGGAAAATCGTTGGAAACTCTATTTGATATTGAAACAAAACGTTGTATGTCTTGCAGATCTGATGTTTCAGGAACTAATGACGCCCTGGTCTGTTGTTGTACGTTTGCGGAAGAAAAATGTTAAAATTTCAAACAGATCGGATAACATCACAGGAACTGGCGATGTCATGGTCTGTTTTTGAATATTAAACTGAATGGATGAAATCAAAAAGTTGCTGAAATCAGACCGTACTGTACAGAATTTTACGAGTTATACTCAGCATTACGGTTGGCATCTTTTACGGTTGTACGCCTGATTAAAGTTTTCTGATAAGAAAACCTATCTATAAGCGAAATGTTAAATAAGCAGGCACTGTTCATATGTCAATCTGGGTTTTTCGACAGCGGGAAAATCAGTACGGATGGTCTGATAAGAAAGCTGGTTTATCTGAAATGCGTCCAACCTTGACAGACGTGCCGGACCGATCAAAGATATCTCAAAATTGGTGGGATAAAAGATGTGAAAACCAAATTTTTGAAAAAGAAAAAAAAAATCGATGATTCGGCCGTAAAGATTTAACTGGTACATTAAAATATGTTTGCATACAAGGCGAGATATATTATTCCACTGGACTGGCATTGTCACGAAATTGAGTTGCCTGTCATTTTATGGTAATTTATAAACAGGAACTAAAAAATATTTTCAAAAAAACGATTTAAAAAAAACGCAGAGCATTTTATAAATTGACATATTAATGCAGAACGAAGTCCTCTATTTTTTTTAAAAAAAAAAACTTTTTAATTCTTTTTGATGGGTGCACCGGCCATAAAACAGAAATAGAGGCTTTTTTTGAAAAACCCAAACGTCCGGGGGATGTTACTTGGACCTCCATGATTTTCAAAATAATTACAGATAATGCTGTTTATAATTACTTTCCATAAAAAATATCAAGTTTAAATTAAAAACCGTTGCTTAAGAAAGAGCCTCCGCCATCTTGGTCGCTTTGTTGGATGTTCTAAAGTCTTTTTTCGCAAAATTGCTAAAACTTTCTTTGAAATTTATGACGAAAAACTGGTATTTATTGAGTTAATAGGAAAATCCCTGAAGAAAATGAAAAATAAGGTAATAGAAAGTTTTTTGTAACAAAATTCTTGCTTTTGATTTAAACCTTCATTTGCCATAGTTTTCATCTTATTTAGATAGCAATACCAAATCTATTGAAGACGATTTACATTTATAACACCATTTAACAAATCGAAATAGAATTGACTAGATAATTCTATCCAATAAGCTTGTCTTACAATATTAAGTCAACAGTAAACAAAAATCATCCTGTCATTGTGAGGTCTAATCATTTAAAAAATGTTATATATTGTTTTCATTGGCAATATCTTCTAATTTTTTTGCTGATACCATAAGACATGATCAGGGATTCATAAAATGCATCTCATTGTTTCATTGCTTTTATGTACTTTAAGTCTTTTAGTAAGATATGCAAGACAAAAGAAAAGAAGTGACAAAAAGTCTTATAAACACCTACAAAAAACTGCACACGAGGAATATTATTACAATATATATTGAAAGGTCTTGACACAGGTGAGCCAATATACTTTGTAGTTGATTGATCATCCGGGTGAAAAAGGTCTTGAAAAGGGTTGTTAGTGGTTGTGACGGACGTTTGACAATCTGTGTGTAAGTCAGTTTATTCTTATTTTCAGTGTTTTATTAACTCATATGCAAGACAAAGGAAAAGAAAAGAAAGTGACATAAAAACCTTATATCCCTCCTTCCTATGAAATACATCTTGTCATGTTCAACATTGTGCATATGGAATATTATTACAATTAGATGAGAACAAGACGACAAGTGGATCAATTTTTGTAGTTGGTTGGTCGTTCAGGAGAATATAGCTCTGATAAGGGTTGCTGGTAGTGATGGACGTTTGACAACCTGTTGTGTAAGTCACTTTCACTGTATCGATGACTCCCGTGTAGACATATCCCACAGGAAGATTAACAAAACCGGATAGAGGCTTCTTATGAACCCTTGATTTTGAATTTATAACATCTGCATAAATGTTGGCAGGGAACTAGCCAGAAACGTGAAACATAAACTTATAGCTTACCTTAGTATGTAAGACACTGCAATCCTTTTGAAAAAACGTTGTTGGAAGACAAGAATGCACAGCAGTTAAGACAGTTTTCAGTTAAGAGAGTTTTGAAACTGCTTTTATGGAGCAGCGGGTGATATAACGTATTTATTCATTGGCAAAGTTCAAAAAAGTTTAATTGCTAAGCTGATATAGTTGGTAATCCCCCAGATTAGAACCATTACTAAACTTTGAAGTAACTTTTCTAAAACCAGATTGAAAAGTTACATAAGATTTTTTAATGAAAAACGTTTTTCGTGAGCAAAATTGAGCCTAATGTTAACAACACTTCAAAAGTTTGATTTATTCAGCACAAAGAGACCCCTCGCGAAGCCGCGTTACATAACAGCATGCCCGTCAGCTGCTTGTTGTTTTTAAAATGCAAAAACATTAGTGTTCCGTTAAGCGACTTTCAATGCAGACATTTTTGTTAAAAAATCTTAACCATTTCACAAAAGAAACAGAAAACAGTTCCTTTCCCTTTGAAGCTACCTTTCTCTTCCCAAGTTCTTCCTACAACACTTTGAGAGACTTCGGGGGGGCAGATATACTTTTGTCAATACTTCGAAAATGGAAAGCACCAATACTAAACTTCAAAGTAACTTTTCTAGAAAACAAAATTAAAAAACTATTATATGTGATATTTTAATGAAACGTCCATGTGAGCGAAGAGAGCCTAATGTCCTAAACATCCGTGTTTCAACTTTGTGGTTCAAATCAATTTACCAAACGGATTAGATTTAATGCAGGAAAATGCGAGGTGCTGTCAGTGACGCGTAAACATAACCCAAACATCTACCACTACATCCTCAACTACCAACAGTTCAAGAGAGCCAACACGTAGAGAGGCCTTGGGGCAATCATCTCAGTTGATTTGTAGTGGCGCACTCGAGTCCACCGTGCCAGCTGTGTCCAAGGGATATCGGATGCTCGGCCTTCTGCGACGCCACGTGAACAAGGACGCTAACACTAAATTTAGAAAGGCACTTTATTTAATCCTTATTCGCGAATATCGGGTATGCCACTCAAGTTTGGGCTCCCTTTTCAGTTAAGGACATAAAGTCAATTGAAAGTCGCTCAACTCGGTTCATTCTTTCTGATTCAGAGTTAAGTTTTCGCGATCACCTGAATCTTGTACCTGTTTCGTATTGGTTCGAAATTAATGACCTCGCCATTTTTACAAGTACTACAATGGTTACTACAACTTCCAATCACTGATTTCGTTAAGCCCAAACCAATCATACATTCGACACGCAAAAGCTGTAAACTAGAACCGTCTGTTCCATTTCGTAGAACCACATTATTTCAGAACTCCCACTTTTATCGCATACCTAAGCTGTGGAACGTTCTCCCACCTAGCACTTGTTCTTGCAGTTCAACACATATCTAGTTTTAAGTTTGCCTGTATAAACATTACTTAATTGCTCTCACGAACTCCTTAAATCTCCGGATACACTGTATACATGCAACTCTTAGAGGACCATCTGTCCCAAATGCTCTGCTTGTAACGACCTCATTAGTCCACCATTTTACCACTATTAATAGCTCATCGTGTATATGTTCAGATATTTTTTTTATTAACTTCGATTCCTTTTTATATTTTTGCTATTATCGCAAACTGTTGTTGCTAGGTTTGTCGTATTAAGATTTTTGGCGATTTTTTTTTACAAGGGCACACCTAATCTGGAGCCACGCTCTGTTTGTGTACCGTACCTTAATAAGGCTAAAGCATTATAAACAAAAAAATACTAAACATGCTACTTTGTTTGAGAACTAGAACTAGACCGACGGTGACTGATTTTTTGTGCTCGTCAAAGAAGAACCCTGTGGCTAGGATATGCTACATCGGAAGGATACATTGTCGATCACAGAGTTGTAAAAAGAAGCTCAAGTTCTATGGTCTTTACGCTCAAATGTTTACGGACTTGGTTCATTTGTATTTTGATATTTGTTCACCCGTTGCGACTTATCATTAGAACGATTTAACTTCACTTTAGGTGTGATTGCGATGTTTACGGAAACCTGTGTTGTACAGCGAAATCTATCCTGAAAGAAAGAATAAGCGAACAAATTGCTCCTTTCCGAAAGTTAAAACTGCCCCACATCATGTATTACGAACAAAGTGTATGTTTTTTCATATTTTCTTTTGGTTTTCTCAATTTTCTAGGATACTATTTGTAATATTGTGCTTATGTAATCAAGATCAGCTTGGAGTTGCGACTGCTAACTGTTAATATTGGGCAAGTCTGAAGAAAGACGCTTTTGGTATTGAAACAAAAAGTTACAAACCGTATTTCTATTCGGATGTTTCAGGAACTGACGAAGTTATCTTGATCAAGTTTTGAAAAAGGCTGTTTAGGTTGTAAAAGTTAAATTTCCTGCAGATCCGTTGACACCACAGTGTTGTGGTGAATACAACACAAAAGGAACAAAACTGACACAAAAGGAACAAAAGACTGAACAATGGATTCCGTCTTCCTGAATTATTCTCTCCGCAAATAAACTAAATAACAGTGCTCTAAGAAACTTAGGCTTATGCATAATATGTGCACAAAGTCTTCTTTGTTGATTTCCTTAAGAGAAACTTAAAACGTTTTTAAGATTTGAGTTCAGAGTACTTGGACGAGATAATCGCTTTCTACATTTTTCATTTGTTAACTCAAGGGAAGACAAGAATTACCAATATATGTATTGTAATGCAAATTTGGGTTCTATAGCGAGATAGATCGGTCGTTAGCATGGCATGTAAAGTATCCTGTGTAAAAGTGATTAAGGATTCTGAAACAACAATATTAGCACTTTAGCCTGGAGGTAAAACAAATTTGCACTAGCTGGTTAAATCCTGAATGTGTGGCCACACATTCCCTTCTTTCGGAGACAGTTTCTCTCTATTAACTGCATGTTTTTGTTTCCGTGCAACTTGCACTTCACTCTTTGCTGTCTGGAGATTGCGAGAGTTGATGTATATGGAAAATTAAAACTCTTAGAATTCAAGTTCATCTACAACAACAAAAATGTTTTTTAAAAAACTGATACGGAACTAAATCACGACCGAACCCTCCGCTTGTGCTGCTCCATTACAAAGAATTTTGTTTCGTTTAATTGTTAGGGGTAGCTGCCGATGCTATCTCGTGGGACGGCATCATGAAAGTTCACTTAGTCATGTTGCATGCAGATCTTTTTCGTTGTGAAAAGACTGGCGTATATTTGCATAAACTTAGAATAATATATGTTATTAACTCGAAGTAGTTTGAATTAGGATCCAAGTTTGATATTACAACATTATCCTAACAAAAGTTGCTGTGGTTCCAATAGTTTTGTTATATTGTGAAACACAAGAAATAACGAATTATAAACGTTTGCCGGTATGGTAACAAAGTAATATTTTATTGAGACAAATTGAAAACCAAACATCCCCGAAAATAAAACCCCAGTTGAGTTCCAGATGTCGGCAAATTGGTGATTAATTTTGGAATTGACGTGTTTGTAGCATCAATATACTGTTTTTTTTACCTAATTGTTAAAACAAAATTCTTACACATAAGAAGAGATTTAATCTAGTGTATTCAAATTTATTTTATTAACAAGACGACAACGATTTCAGATTATCAGATCGACGGAATGAATCCAGTCTTTCCAGAAAAAAAAAAGAAATTAAAATGTTAAACAGGATCAAGCCATAAACTCGCACTAATGGAACAGTTGTTTCGTTCTATATGAATAATAAGTAATCTGCTTTTTGTTTATAAAGTCATTGTGCTTCCTTTTAGAACCATCATGTCGTTAGTCATATTTCTTGGGAGTAGTACACACAACGCTTCCGATATCGATCGTTCATTATACTCATAAAAGAACTACTCAGTTTTGGTTTTAAAGCGCGTGTGGTTGCAGTCATTATATGCAAACAAATTGTTCATGCAGACACGTAAACTAAACATCAGCAGTATTAAACCTCTACAACGAAAGAGCAAAAGAGAAGACAAACTAGAAGATAGGTTTAAGAAAAGAACACAAAACTGAAATAAGTTTCTGGGATATTTTTATTCTTGGATTCGTATTTTCGTATTCGTATTTGCAGCTGGTACAACTGGCTTTCGAATACGGTTCGGTGTTTCGGTGATGTCACTGTTCCACCACCTGTACGGACAAACTTGTTTCCCCAATGCCAGTTCCCGGCTGACTCATATGCATTCTGGAAAATTATATGCCAGTTTACAAACATCCTGACTGGAATTCAATCCAATGAGCTGCATGGAGACTGTTTGCGCTTGTTGTCTCGACTTCCTCTATGGTCGACAGCCGTCTTCGTGTCTAAAATAAAGAATATTTGTTATAGTAAGTCTGGATGTTAATCTTATTCAGTTTCTTTAGGTTTAATTTTACAAACTTCACGTATAAAGATCTATACATGAAAAACTAAAAAGTAACAAACAGGTCCTGTGACCGGTTTCAATCAATCATAATGCTCATAAAGTCCCCACATTGCAGTTTTCATGTGCTGGTGTTTTTTCAACTACTGTATTAAAAAAAATCTGAATTTTTGGTTTTTAGCACATTTTGCCAATTATCTTCTCTTGATTTTACTATCTCTTGACTTTTTTTACTGAAGCATTCAAAACATATTATTTACATTTTTGCCTTGGTTATTCTAAAGGTGAAACACACCAATGCTGTGAAATTCTGCATATTTTTGTGGTATTAGTTTTCTTTTCAAACTATAGACATTAAAATGTAGAGTGTTAGTCGTCACCGTATAAACAGTTATCAGGGTGAAATTTGCATGCAGTTCTTTGAGAGTAGTTCATGGTCAGCGTGCGTCTATCGAGCTTTGGCTGCGCGAGGAAAAGTTGAAAGGCACGAAAGAAGAGTTCGAAAATTACGAGGCGAAACCGAGTGATTCTCTAACTTGTCAAGTGCTCTCCAATTTCCCAAGGGTATCATTAACTCGATAGGCATAAAGCTAAAGCACGGATCGTTTCTTTGAAAACATTGCCACATTATTCAATACGCAAAAAGCGTTCTTTGTGTTTGTCGACCGCCGGGTTGTTTTCGTAATCCATTTCTTTAGCAAAGTTCGGTAGCTTCTCTCCCATTTCGTGATCGTCGCTGTTAGTTACTTCCTTTTCCGCTTGGAAAACCTTCCAAAACCACTTTCAGTCTTGGTTGCAGCTATCTTCCCAGATTTGGTGTAAAAGTTGCGAATAGACAATGAATAATTTCCATGTTCTACGAGACGTACTTCCTAGCCATAGTCGACCACTGATTGCTGCATTCATTATTTTAATTTAAGGCTTTAACGTATTCATTGGCTTATATTGGTAATCAAATTTAACTTCAAACCTTGGCAGGTTAATTGACGCTGGTTAATGGAAGCTTTCTTAATACGTCCAGGGAGTCTGTACCCACATTTTTATCGACGATTTGCTGCGGAACAACAAGAACACATCGCTTAAGCAACAGAAAAAAATAAAGATGAACTAAAACTAAATGAACAATGAACAATGATATTTATTTCAGTACCAATTTACATATATATAGATACAAAATTGTAGAAAAATAGAAAAGAAAAAGAAAAT
>JAOBYE010320650.1:0-15333 GCA_025403585.1 Parazoanthus swiftii | reverse complement strand
ATTTTAATTGTATATTTGTAAATATTCCTGAAGGACTTACCGTGGTTAAATAAAGTTATCTTATCTTATCTTATCTTTCGTACCGGGCGGAAATGCGCTTGCTTGCCACCCTCCCCCCCCCCTCCTCATCCCTGAAACTGCACTAGGCATTCGATATTTCACGAATACTTAGGAACTCCAATCCACGAACCGCTTGGTTGTTACGCGGATTCTGGGCGTCATCCTCGACCTCTTCCCAGGTTCCTCAGGAGCTTTCGATCGAGCATGAACTGGAACGAGATGGAGACCGCAATCGAGCTTTGTGCCAACGAGTCACTAAAGAAGGGGTTCAGGTAATACCCTACAATCAGGTTGTTTTCTGTTTACATCCTTTTCAAACAAAGTGTTTTTTTTATTTTCACTAGAGACCCCATCTGCGCTTTAATTCGAAATTTGAAGACAAGCGACTTGTCTCTTCACTCCGCTTTGAAAACAGTTTCACTGCTCCAGCGTACAACGAATATGGATTTACTCGATTAAACCCCAGTAGTCTTTATCTAATGTTTTTAAGTATCCAAGTAAGAGGTTTATCTCAAATATCTGCTTTTTGGCATTTCGTGACATCTATCAGTGGACACCGTCTACAATAAGACGAAAGTTTTTCTCTAAACCAAGTTTCTTTTCAGATATTTCGGACTTCAGGACTTTGGCGAGTGTTGGTCAGGAGGCACCGCTGACCAGTCGTATTCACGTGACGGAATTTCCACCAATTGTGTACGAGGAGTCGGCAAGGCCAAAGCAAACTTCGTCTACAAGTTCTTCGAATATCAGCAACAAGGTTCATTAGTACTTATGAATTGTGTGTAGATGCATGTTCCGCAGTTCTGAGATACGTTTTACGACTCAAGTGTCAATCAATGCAGGGGCGGGGAACCAGTGGGCACTGCAACCGTGAACTTCAAACTCAAGAAGTAGTCAAGTGAAACAGCTTTATGCTCTCTCTGCAAAGAAGTCCTTCTTTTCTGCAAGCAATACCGAGATAAAGGGGAAAAATCCGATTTCATTTGCAGTGTCGCTAATTACAATTAGGCACGATTGTGACCTAGACGAGTATTCACACCAGGTATTTAGTTCAGTGACTGAGGGTCTTAGCCAAACCGCTATCACCGGCCCACAATGATTTTTGACTGAGACATTAAGTTACACCCTCAATTAACAGACCACAACACCGGTATTACACTACTCTTTTCGAAGAGTGCTTTGGATCTTTTAAGTCCCCCGGTAGAACGTCGATAGACTAGTCCAACGGCTTAACCTCCCTGTCCACGGACGGTGTGGCGAAAGAAGGCCGTTCAAAGTTTAACCTACGACCAGTCGGGGGACTGAACCCGGGACCTTCTGGTTGGCAGTCAGAGATTTTACCAACTGTGCTAATCTCGCGCAAAAAGTTAAATTTAACGGTAATCTAGGGTAGCAAGTCTGTATGATTTTGTTCTGCCAAAAAAGTCCAGTTATTTTCTATTAGACGTTGGCATCCTTGGCCCAAAGAATAAGAAACGTTTACAAACTGGATCGTTTTATCTTGCCTACGCACGTCTTGACGGTGCTCCCCTTTAGTTTAATTCCTGAAATTCTCCCCATCTCGTCCTAAATAGGGTAGTGCGGGAAGAAAATCCCACCTCAATCGGCATTTCCTGAAACATGGAGAACACACATGTCAGTGCTTTGACAAAAAGACGCATTCAGCTCTGATAATACAGTTTGGCTACTTTTCTACCTCCACAGTTCCCGGCTGTAATGTCACCTGGACTGCTAAAGATCAAAACTGTTACCAGCTACAGTTGAACGTCAGCTTGACAGTAAATGAAGCAAAAGTGCACTGCGACAACCTTGGAAGCTCACTTATGTTAACAGCCGACAACAGCTTGTATCAGTCGATTGAACTGCTTATAAAAACCTTCGAGATTACTGAAAAACTCGACCAAACAGAATGCATTGTGCTTGGGGATGGAGATGTCGACTATAGTGGAACATTTCAGCCGTGGAACGCTTCCCTCAACGTATCTCTACCAACATCCGACAAGGCAGTTCTTAATGACAGTTATTCGTGCGTAGTGAGGGCTTCCAATGGTAGATGGTATCAACACAAGTGCCACATTCAACGATGTAACTTTCTTTGTACTCGACGAAGAGGTACACTGCATGGTGATTTTGTCTTTCCTGTGGGTGGCCTGAAAATGAGTGGAATACAGGGAGGAAAGGGGGAGGAAAAATGCAAGATGCTTTAATGAATTGGCAGGACTCTCGTCTCTCGGCTGGATCAAAGGATGGAGTAGTTGATAGATCAGTACAAACGTAGAACAGGGGTTTATCATTTAGAAAAATGTTTAGCACAAAAACAAGAGGAAAGAAAGCGATTTAAAAACTTAATAAGGAAAAGATAAGACATTCAATGTTTTCTATTGTAACAAAATCATGGTCCTCTAGTATGTTAGAACTTGAAACCAAACCTTAGCATACAGATATCAAAAATGTCATTTAGGTGAATGCAAAACTTTTTATTAACTACTAAGTAGTCCTTCAAACAACTAAAACTATATAATTGCAACCTTAAAAACGTGTTATATAAGGGCAAATAGTGTAAGAAGAAAGTTGTTTCAGGTTTGTCACAGTTCCCTTTGAAAAAATTTGAGTTTCCACCTCTTAAGTTTTGTATCTGTCCGTTGTGTAGTATACAAAAAGGAGAAAGGCACTGGTTTTGTTCTACTGAATTGTTCCGTTTTTGTTTTCAGAAATTCTGCCACTGCCTGGAGTTTTCGAGCAAAAAGAAGTCGGATTTTTTCTCAGGAACCACGTCATCGTAAGAATGATAGTAGTTGACGTTGTGGAGTGTGCGTATGAGTGCCTTTTATTACGCTTTTGTCGCTCATTCAACTACAGGTACACACATTTCGCCGGCTCGTATCGTTACCATGGTTACCCTGTTGGCGGGTTTCTTTGTGAGCTCAACGAAGCTAGTGGTGAACATGCAAGGAAAGAATTAAGAAGGCACGCACAATACAAGTATTACGAACGAGTTCGTACAAAATAGAATCACATCTCGGAAAGTCGCATGAGATTAAAGAAGTAAATTAAAAATTATAACAATGCAAGTTGAAGACATAGAGCTGTCTCAATAATGTAATGTTGTCCATGCATCCTCCAATCGAAGAGGCCATCGGTGGCTGAAAAAAAAGCATCTACACAGGTTTTATGTAGCAACTTAATCAGTATTGGTAACTTACACTAAATTAAAAAAGCAATTTCCACATTCTACAAAAGAAGCACGTAACTTTCCAGAGCTTTCTAATGGTTTTTGACCAATTGTCGGTTCACACTTTTTAGGTGTCCTACTAAAGATCAGTTACCGAATTAAATAAATTTAAATAGTATTCTGTACAGTTTTGGTTTTAATCCTACTTGTCAAAAGATAAGAATTGGATCACTTGGAATATATTTATGGAGAATCTGTAGGTATGTAAGCAAACACCTTCCTGCACTTCCTTCCATCAATTACTACATATAGTGTCCTAAACTAGACTTGTGATATTTGCAGCAAGTGTTTGATTAATAACTACTCTTGTAGAATAAATACGTGGTTAAATTCTGAGTAAACCGCAGATTGGAAGTTTTTAGCTGACTCTTCAAACTTCTAACCTAAGTGGTTCTCGAGCATTGATTAGTTACTATATTAGATCACTTACACTTTCACAAAATTTATTTTTATTTTTGAGAAATGTTTAATACTTCAGGCAGTCCACTTGCATGTGTTCCGATTTTGTTATCTTTTATCTCTTCGGCAACGTCCATGCGAATTTTACGTACCTGAGAGCAAGTCGTCTCTGGTCAAAATGCTTCATGCATATAGCTTAATTTTGAGGAACAACGAGTAATTGATCAACAGTTGTTTGTCAATGTATATTTTCGCGACATTTCTCGCATTACCATAAATTCACCATGAATTCTTCAGTAACCCATGTACGTTCTTGCGTCGGGGTTTTCCCGATTGGGTCTTTTTACAAAAAAAACGTCCGCCAACGGTTTGGTAAAATCGAAGCCAACTGTAATAACTATTTTCAAGTTTTATAAAGTTGGTAGTCTTCGAAGTTTTTTTTTGGAACTGTTCTTCAACACCCTTCTCATGTGTTAAAATATCTAACAACATCTCACGACAGAATGGCAAAATTGAAGCCAACTGTCTTAGCCATCTTCAAGTTCCACTAATGTGTGTCTTCTTCAGGTGTTTTTGGAACTGTTCCTCAACGCTCCACGTGCGTTCTTGAATATAAGCTTTTCGTTTTTAGATATTTTACTTTTTCCAATGATAGAATTGGTAAAGTTGGAGCCAACTCTCTTGGCTATCTTCGGACTGTTCTTCAACACCCTACGTTCTTGGATAAACGTTTCTCGTTTGTCGGTTTTCTTATAACTTCCGAAGAAAAATTGGCAAAGTTGAAGCCAACTGTTTTAGCTACTTTCAAGTTTTATTGATGTATGTATTCTTTGGGTTTGGGGGCCTGCTCTCCATAACACAATTGATTTTCGTTGATCGAAGCTTTTATATCTTCGGTCTTTTTCCATTTTCTGATGTTTGATTAGCAAAGCTGAAGCCAAAAGTTTAGTTGATGTTCTTCAATTTTCAATAAAATTAAGAGTTTTACTCTTCAACTTATGGGAACAATCTTGACCCGGCCATTCTGCTCAACAACATCAACTCCAAACTGCCGCAACTTAGACACATCCCCAAGTCCCCGCCTGTCCATCGCCGCAACAATGGTTTGGTTTTCCAAGTTGTTATCTAACAGATTTCGAATAGCAAATATTGCCCATTGACATATATCTGTATAAAGTCGTCAAGAACTGAAACAGATTTTGGCGCTTACTTAAGAGACAATCACACTTACTATGGCACGGATTAATACAGTAGTTTTAATAAAGATTTGAAAACGTGTTTTCTACATTTGTAATACTTTCACGGTTTTATACTTTGATTGATAACTTATTGTGTCGTACATGTACTTTTGACTTTGGGCAGCAATTCATGAAAAGCATGCTTGACACTCTTTTGACATTTGACATTTATTAACATTCATATTACAGACAAATATATAAATACACAATTAACCTGCAAATAGCTTAAAGCTAGTCTAGGCAGGTTAAAGTTAGATACTAAAGTACTGGATAAAGAAGTATTTAGCTCTTGAAAAAGCGAATCTACTGTTTTACATGAACAAGTTTAAATAGATTGAATAGTTGTAAGCGATGTAATATTGGTTACATGAATATGTATCAAGCAGCACTATAAATAATGTAATTTGACTTTTGGTATTAGGTTTTCCAGATCAACATAATAGTCTTCTCTAGCCTTATCAAAAATGAAATAGTCAGACTTCTCGACTGAATCGTAAATGTCCACCGATATTCCTATTACCACTACTATTGCTATTACTATTGTTTAAATGCACTTGAAATAAACGAAAACTCGGATTTGAAACTGCGCCCAATTTCCAGTTAAATTTAAGTTTAAACCACATCTCAGATGTCAAACTTTCACCCGAGACTGCAAGATAGTGTGACTGTAGGTTTATGCAACATCAAGCAAATAGTGTGAGTACGAGTTTTGCAGTCTAATCTAATATCAAAATTATTTTAAAATATCTAATACCTGCCTATAATGCTCAAAATGGATACATGGGTTGTGATCGTCAATGTTGCAATGGTCCAGGATTACAGCTATACCATCAAGTTCACGAACCTGCAACAGAAAAAATATATGTTATTACTATACAGTACTCAGCCAGTGTTCGACCAACCTTGTCCTGGTTTGAACAGTGCGTACCGTACAAAACACAAATGAACAATACGATACGACACGACAAGATACGATTCGACGGCCGTTTATTTCTGCATACATGTACATACAAGACAAACATTTTTACAAAAATGGAGAGAGTGCAAGGTTAACAATCCTGGTGGGTTAACTAAGAAACGTCCTGCACCATATATGCAATTATACAAGAGACAAGAGAGGCAGCAAAAGATATTTTATATTACTAAAACTACAACAACTGATATGTAGAGGTGATCCGACACACGCAACACGATATGATAGGATACCATATGATACGATACAATACGATACAATGCGATCTTCCGGGCCCACAGTAATTGGCGCAAGCTGTTGTGGTGTCCCTGCCAAATAGGTTCTTTTTTTTTTTTTTCCTGTGTAATGTTGGCGAAGCTTAATAAATAAATAAATAAACAATACACTACGATACGATACGATACGATACAACACAATATTTACAATACAATACGATACGATACGATATAATAAGATGCAACACAATTTCATTCAATAAAATACATATACAACACAACACAACACAACACAACACAACACAACAGAATACAATACTATACTATACAGTACAATATCATTAATTTTGATACCAAGCTAACGCTAAACCAACCTTGTCCTGATTGGATCGGTGTTGGTAGCACATATTCCCCAGCAGCTGCACCAGGTCTCGCTTGAAGCCGTGGCTCGGACTGAGTTCCCCTGAGTCGACGTCACTAGGCAGCTTGGTTTCATTTGAGAAGTAAGCCTTGTGCTCAGGCTTACTGCTTTCTCGTAGCAGATCTAATTGAGGATTGAAACATATAAATACGTCAAAGGAAGGTCCTCCTCTATGGTATTGAAATACTAAAAGGCTTCTACGATTACAACAAAAACGTTTGTTAGTTACATGTATAAAGTAACTTCTTTGCATGTGAACTACATCCTCTAATATTTACTTGTGCTTAATTTTATCATCAATCTTCCTACTTGGAAACTTCAGTTACAACAAAGGGGAAGGTAATTTAGCTTTAAAAGAAAAACTTTCAAAAATTACATTACCTAAAGCAGTTTGTAGAAGTGACGAGTTGTTTACAAGCTCTCTGTAGTGATTCTGCAAAGCGCTTGCGGTGCATAGAACGGACAGTAATCGACTCAAGACAAGCGCCTCCAGCTACACGAGAGAAACACATCTTACATTAGCAAGAACTGCAAGGAGTTTATAGTGACACCAACTTCAATTCAATATTCAACAGTGACGACGAAACAGCATCATCAGCATTAACAACAACAACGACAACAAAAACAACAGTATCGACTACTTCGACAACCGCAGTCAGTCTACAAATACATGTAAAAGACGAAAAATAATAACACCTAAAACATTCAGCATAAAATGTACATAGGAACCTCACCAGAACTAGAATAGCTAGGCTGAAATTAATAGTAACATACGACATCTGATCCAGTCCGCTCTTCACTCATTTGCAAAACAGCCATTTTCCCATTATTGACAAACTGATTAGCAAGAAAGAGAACTGCGTTCTCGGGGACAGGACTGCTGAACACAGTTGACGGTGGGGAGTTGGTGGAAGACGTTTCTGTTTTAAGGAACGACAAAAATCAACACATTTCAACAAATTATCACACAGTGAAATGCAAAACTGCAGGTAACAGAGATTCTTTGTCTACTTTCCTGTTCCAGTCAAACACGTCAAAAGACAAAAAGGTTGTTCACGAAAAGAAGTGGAACAAAATTTCAGTGTTATGGAGCTGCCACTTAACCGATGTAAAAATAGGAAAAATTAGCATAGTCCAATGAAACAAGGGAATGTGCTTAACTACATACGTACATACGGTACATTGTATTTTAGTCTGAGGTTACATTTGTCGCTAAGAAAGTAGCAAGGAATTGATATTTATTATGATCTGTATGTCAGTCAAATTTTCGAATTACAAATTGTTATAAAGGTTTAAGGGCGTAACTAACAACTACAACACAAAGAATGCAGGGGAAAGAAAACATGTGAAACTGTCCCGAACAACTGGCAACGGTAGAAAGCAGACAACAAGGGGGTTGAAGAAAAATACGTGTAGTATAAAAACAGGAACTGATTCAAAAACAAAAAGGACAAAGGTCAAATTCGAAGATCTCGAGTCTACACTATAAAATGTGTGAACTTAACAAGAAGGTTCCAAAGGAAATTCTCTCTAAGACACTAAGGCTGCTTTCTCTTTGTCTGGTTTTGGCCAGTCCGACCAGTCAGTCCTCAAAAGGAACGAACGAGTTCTTAGAACTGATTCTGGCCAGAATAGCCCAGCTCATGGATCAGAGCCGCTCAGTTCTGCCTCTAGGCCAAAGTGCGGGAACTTGGAAAATTGTGGCGGGAAAAAATGTACGCACGCGCCTGGACCTTCCCATTAAACTGGCCAGAACTAGTTCTTTTCGGCCGGCAAATCTGGACAAAATGAAAGTGGCCAAAGCACTTAAAACTATTCAATGTGCCACCTGTTTTTGAACCAGAAAAACACTTTGCTTTCGGGTTACACCAGTTAACAAACAGGTGCGAATATACTGTAGCACAACCATTGAGCCAATGAATGGTGAGCATCCCTTCCACAGGCTTCCCAGCTGTGCACTGGTACACAGGTAACCCCTGTACATTCTAACCACCTATAGTTGTTTCAAAGAAAACTGCTTTGTTCTTTGTAAACCCTAAGCTGTAGACAAGAAGATTGAGCTTGATGTTGAAAACTATTTCATTGCCCAAATTTGTTTTTTCAAATGCAGCAACTTGCATTTTTCTTTCGGTTTTGACACCCAGAGCCTTTCGGTCGGAGAATGCACAGATGCATCAGGAAACCTCTCTTAAATAGCTAAATGGATATGTAATAATTTTACTGGTACGGAGGCACCCTTCATACTTACTGTGAACATATACACATATCCCACACTTTATCACTGATTCAGGGGTATGGCCGGGTATATACTGTAACCGTGTAAACATCTGCTACGAAAATTATACGTAATTGTTTGTATTTTTACACACGGCTCTATATAAGAGCATATATTTTGTAAATGAATAAATACCGTGTTAAACAAAGTTATTGATGATGATGATGATGATGACGATGAGTTTCTCACGCTACAATTAAAGCTCTTTAAAAAACACGTGTTGCCAACACATGTTTTCTGTACTCTACCTGAAAGTTTTGCATTCAAAAGTTCCAGAAGGATGATTCTGTTAGGAGAGGAATTTAATGTTTCTTGGTTAAACAACTCGACTTTTACAGAGATTTTTCTTGTTCTTTAAAACACTTTTGTGAATCTCCTACTTACAAATTAACAATATTATTGCAAATTTCACAAACACCAACTACATGTAATTACAATGCTACTCTCTTTAATACTTAGAGTTAACATGGGAAAATCAAATGTTTGAAAGAAAAAGGAAAAGAAATAAATAGGCAAGTAAGTAAATGAAATAAAATGAAAAAATTCGAAGAGAAAAGAATCACTGTGACACCAAACAAAAGTCACTCGACTGTCAAATGTTTCTTAAATACGTTTCTCTACTTTAAGTTTTCGTTAAAAGCTGGAAAATATAGTACGATATATTTTATTTGCATGTGTAAATCTAATATTTTAAGATACTTTTACAGAGATATACATCACGTATAACAGTTTTTCAAGTACGTGCTGTTAGGCAGCATATGGAGGGCGCTATAGTCTAACATTATCGTTTACATCTATAGATGGTATAACCGCAAGTCAAGGACACAATCGATGAAGCTCCTCCTTACATACTGGCAAGTACTATACAAAGACATTAATTAATGCGGCCCGAGTATAGGCTATCAGTAGCCTGTTGTTCCTTTTTAATTAGTTTGCACTATACAACCAATATTTTTAGTATTTTTTGTCAGTATCCCTGCCTTAGTCGGACTAGTATGTGTGCACTAATCAGCAAAAGACAAAGGACACTGTTACTATTGCACAGGATTTGAGCCACAGAATGTATGATGCAGAATTAAGTAGCTTCAGTAACTGTGCAGAATTGTTCTTTCATACACACATGTACACACAATCATACAATTTGCTACCAGTTATTGCAAAAGTTGAACAAACAAGTTTAGTCATTCCATTTACTGCCGTTCTCTGAAGGAATAAGTTAACTTCATATTCTGCTTCAACTGGTCTATATTTCCAATTTGCTGTGTACCTATCGTATCCATGCAACAATGAGTCTCCGTGTTCAGAGAATACTTCAAACTGACATCGACTTACCGTGAGCTAGCATCAAAGCGAAGCCCTTGGTACAATTCTGGCACATAACTGGACAGCAAGGAGTCCAAGGTAAAGTATCTAGTAGGGAGAAAAATGGCATTGGTGGACAGCCAATCTGTACTGATCGAATTGAACACACAGTTGCTAAAACAACAATAGCATAAAGATAATAAAAAATTAACAACAAGCTCAACCCTAAAAACAAATTTACAAACTTGTTTGATTCAGCAGTGCCTAATGTGATAAACTATTTGAGTTGAGACAGCAACATGTACAAGTATGACGAGATTTAAGTATTTTGTTACACTGGACACTCTATTATTTAGAACAGAAAACAGAATTGCTGCTTTTTATGGTGTTTCCACAGCTTCAGAGCAAAATGCTGATGAGAATACAATTTTCGGTGTACACAGTTTTCTACTTCATTTTCAATGAAGGATTTGTAAAAGGCGCAGTTGGTGAAACCAGGTGCACATCACATATCACGTGAAAGAGAAACCATTTCATCGCTTTGACAACCAATCAAGTTACATCACTTCAGTCATGTGCATGCCTAACAATGATTGTCCAATATCGTGAAGTTTTAGACTTGCACGTGACCGAAATGGCAAGGCTGATTGGGAGTCAATGCAAACGTTTCTGATGTGGAATAATAAATATTGGTAAAGTGTACTTATAATACCAGTACATGTAATAGATACTCTCAGGTACACTGTATACCAGTACATAAAGACAGGTTTTAGGAACACAAACTTGTATATAATGGATGTTCAATACCTTTTTGTTACAGTGTACTTTTTACAGACACGAAGAAATTACTGCAATACATCGTCTATTGCTGCGCAAAAACTCACCCCCATTCCAGTCCTTTTTGCTCAGTGCAGAGTTGCAGAATCTGGGCCAGGATTCGACAGCCTTCTGGAGCTCCTACAAGAGCAGCTCTTAAGAAATATAAATACCAATGGATGGGGTCAATATCAAAGCTTGTAACTTCTGTCTATCCAAGCATCAAAGGTACATGTAACTACCTGATGTCCTCCCAATTGCACCTAATTCGTAACTTATTTCTTGCATTTTCACTGTTGAGCTTGTTACAATTCTGATACATTGTATCATTACTTGCTATGTTTAAATCTTAATATTTGGTAACTTTACATTTATCTTTCTATTATTGCAATGGGTCAGTTGTCAACTGGAATTTACAAGTTCTGTTTCTCTTCCCAACCTTACTTCTGTCATTTATATTATTTTGTTTGTTCACTTATCAAATTTTGCTTACCATTGTTTATCATTATGCTATAAGCATGTGGACAAAGTGAGGTAATACAGAGTTTGGCATAGGTGCCAAGTAATGCCCAGTGATGAACAGCAATGGCAAGTGATGGACATTGAATGTGAGTGATGATGGAAGTCCAAAATGAAACAAGTATACATTATACAGTGTATATGTAAAGTATACTTAGTACAGTACCTGTGTTGTGGATTCAAACAGTTGTAAATCACCATACACAGACACTCGCGACAAATGTAATCACCAGAGCTCATGACACACCTATGAATCACGGGAGAGAGAGAAAGACAGACAGATGTCAGCCAACCAGATTCTTGATCTTTTTTTAAAAATTGCTTTAACATACACTATTCTTGGTTTTCATGTGACGTCAGAGCCGCCATGTTTGTGCCCCTTATACAATGGAGTTGTAATTAGTTTCTTTTGTTAGGGGCACAAACATGGCCGCCATACCTTTTGTCATTTGAATCCCCAGGGATTGAGTGAAAACCAGCAATACTACCCATTTGGTAATGTTAAGTAGTAAGTCAACTTTTTGTGGTAAAACAGTGAAGTTACAATAAAGTATTCACAAGGAGTAGATGAATGTATAGTTTATGCAGCTTGTCAGATTTACTTACTGTATTGGTGATAATATTAAGGTTGATCTGTTGGACAAACAAGAGTTTCTCCCACAACACAGTACCATTGCACTGTGCCATTCTTCCCTTAGTACTTAACTGCCACTCTGATCTTTTTTCCCCAAAATATAAAACATACGGTAATTGAAGGTTCTCGTAAAATTTTCCCAAAGAAAAAGCTGCAAACAACACACTTGCCATGTTTGGTCCAGGCAGGTCACATGACCTAAGTTATGACCTAAGTAAACAAAAGCATGATGCAAGCATCATATGTTATGGGGTTTCCCTTTGTCAAAGCAACTACATGTACATGTATGGTGAGCAAGAGAAAACAGATCAGCATTATTACAAACTTCTTCTCCAAAATACCAATTGAATAACAAGTGAGGGACAAGATGAAAACCCTATTTCATTTACAGACAGTTTTATCAAATTTCTTCAAAATACATTGAAAGACCACAAGCTCTTATTACATTGACACAAATGACTTGACACTTGTTGTCTCAAACATGTGCAGTCACTCAATTTCTCAAGAGACAAACATGAATCATGAGCGAGAGAAAGGCAATCTTCAAAAAGGTGAGGAAAACATACATACAGCTATGATACTGCATGAGTGATGTTCACAAACTTTAGTTAGTCTCTGCTCTGACCTCACTACTCATTGGAAAACACTGGGTAAACCATTTTTTTTGGCCCCTTCTAATTAAATTGCTGCCCACTCCGCTGGGAGCACAAGAACATGTAGCACTTTATGTACAGCAGCAAGAATAAACAGATTTTCGACCTACTCATCACTGTAGGTAAATCCTTACAGGAAAAAAGAAGGGAAGCACTTTTGCCAAACAAACTCTGATGTGACTTCATTGGCGACAATGACATTCCCAAGTAACTGAATACCACTCTTGATGGCTGCATTGATTAACTGAAGATCTGTTGGCATATAACACATACTGTGATTAAAGGAATTATAGTTATTAATAATTATAATAAAAATAATAATAATTTGATGTCATTGTCTAATTATAATAGAATGATGTAATGTAGCAGTTAATCTGAAGTCTGTAACATACATTGTCACTATCGACAAAAGTTATTATTAGACAGTGTTTTGTCAAAATTATCTCTCAGTTTGTAATGCACAGTCTGTGTTTTGATCATTTCTGCATGCCTTTCACTTCTACAGTCTGTAGCACTTGACAAACAAAAAGTTATTTTACACATAATTAGCAATAAGAGAGAAATGCAGGAGGAAAATTTATTCAAGAGCCAAAAGCAATTAATCTCTATAACTTCTTGAGTATTCTAGATACATAAAAGGCTTGCAAGTGTCTAAAGCTGTTATTTAATTGTTTAATACATACCGGGTAATATTTTTAAAGATGAATTTTCTTATCTTGTGATGTAATCAGTTTTCCGACCAAGTTTGGCTGATAAAAAATGTTCTTATATGTACAATATAGGTTGCATTTGTTTGGGCCTATTCAGGAATAGGAATACTGATTTTTTTTCTAAATTTGGGTTGCAATTGGCTGAAATCATTTTCAGGGATGATAATCCATGTAATTTTATTTCGGAATATTCCCAAATGAATACACCCATAATTATTTATGACAAAAAAGAGAGATTTAGGGCTGTTTATAATTCATAGTCAGTAAATAAGCACAGTACACCTGAACACATTCCATTTCATCACACACCTTGTTCAGACTCCTGAAACTTCGGTTTGAGCAAATCGCAGAGAACAATTATAACTAGCTCAACAATTTCAGCTTTCCTGCATGCATGCAAATGAAAAACTGTTTAAAACAAAGTACATGAATATACAAATGTATACATAATTTTAAAAGACCTACTTAAAGAATTTACCACTTACACGAACTACATGATTGAAAACCCTATTAAATATCAAATAATTATATAGCAATGAAATATGAAAACAGAGAAAAAAAATACTACATGTTTAACCAAGAATTGCTCCGAGGTAGGAGTAGGGATATTTTCTAGAACTATACACCTGAGCAAAATACAGATCAAGGTACTTCAAAGTGAATTATTTTATGCATGCAGTCCCTGTCAAAAAAAATTATGAGTTCCCAAAAATAGGAGAGAAATGGCATGTACCTTCTCAGCCAAGTAGTCAAACTGGTCCAATCAAGTCTAAAAGTACCCTATCACATTACACCAATCAATAGGAAACATATGGTTTCCTGTAGAAGTTTGTGTATAGAGTCATGTACAGTACACCAACTTACATGATGTATTCTTGGTTCTGTGGAACCTCTGCACAGCAATTTCTCAGAAACCTGAAAGCTTCAGTGACCACTCCCAGACACTTTCTTAAGTCTTCTTCCCCCATATCACTCAATGATAGCAGCTGACCATAATAACAGTCTATCAAACTTTTAACCAAATGAACTTTTTCTTCTGAAATCTTGGATCTTGAAAACAAATCAATTGAAAGTAATGTTAGTTAGTTTAACCTTTAAGCTCTAAACATGACAAATGATGTACTGCCTAATTCTCCTAAATGGTATCCACACTTTCAAGTTACAGTACAACTTACAATAATTTAAAAACAATTAAAAGCTACCATTCTATGTGCATGCAATGGCTGGATGGGAATGTATGAGATATTCAACATCGTAAAACATAACAACAACAACAACAACAACAAGCCTTTATTTAAAGAGGGTAGCACTTGACAGTAAAAAACAACTGATAAATTCGTGGCCCTCTGTCTATTGTTAAAACTACTCTACAATACAATGGATAATACAACAAGAAACGTTTAAACTGATAAGATCATAAAAATTTGGGAGACATAATTTGGGAGACATAATTAATGGATCAAAATGATTAACACGAGTATTTATCGATACCATCCTGATCACATGGTCATGGTGACATGTGCCCGATCACATTAACATTCCGCGTGAGTCGAAACATTAAACAGTTCATTCACCTGTTTTGTTTCAATCTTGACCACACCTTCAGCTTTTCTAAAAGACTGAGCATCACATTTGAGTGTTTCACAGGGTTAGTTTCCTTAAGATATCCGGAAAGATCGGCGAAACACGACTCACTCTCCTCATCTTCATCCGCCATGTTGGCCACTAGCAAACGAAAATTTACTAACTTCATGTATGATCACTTGTAATGTACCAACAAGATTCAGTCAGCGTGTCAGCGGTCACCAAAATAATAATAATAATAATAATAATAATAATATGTCTTTAATGTCATTCGTTAAAAATACATAACAAATGTTACAATA
>JAOBYE010320539.1:0-15335 GCA_025403585.1 Parazoanthus swiftii | reverse complement strand
AAATGTCTTTGATAGAAATAAATTAAAATCACACTAGCTAGCTAATTGATGCTTCCTGAAATTTCTAAGGGACACAAATTAAGTACATAACTGAAAATACAACTGGGATAATTGTATATTCTATGCAGCAAGAAGTAGCTATGTACTAGGCAACTACACTGTCAGTCATGTTTTCTAATTTTGGGGAGGGGTCAACAGGCCTAGCTAGGACCCAGGTCCCATATTCGTCAGCAATTTTGGAAACATTTTATAAGAACAACACTGAAAAGTAATTTGTCTTTCAGAGCACAGATACTTTTTTCACTCCCAAACTCCCATCTGGAATTACAGGGTTTGGCCACTCAGGAAATAAAACAAAAATGGGTTTGGTGAGGCAGTCTGTGGCCCACCAATAGCTTCATGTACACTGATGTATGATCAGAAATTGTGATTTCAGTCTGAAGCTTTGAAACTGCACTTAAACTCAAAACAATTTAATTGGAAGTATTGCTAAATTAAATGAGAAAAAAAGGCAAATCCACTGTAATAAAAAAGATGGCAACTGGTACATCTACCCATAATTATTAGCACATGAAAACTCCTAAAATGCTTGTAAATTGAAAATGCACAGAAAATTTATAAAAACTTCAAACCAAGTATACACAACATTGTTACTGCACAGGGATGAATATCACACAAGTATAGTATATGGCTTTCTCTTTGGCACTGGCTGTGTTAGGTTTGCAAGTTATTGTCAGTGGTTAAATATGTACAGCCGCCATCTTTTTTATATTATCACAGTGGATTGAAAGTGATCAGTTTCCAAAATACTGCAAGCCAAAATGTGAACTTTTACCATTGAATAATTATAAGGTGAAAGCACTAGTCGAGAGTATTATTTAATAATTATAATTATATAGCTAGTCTATACTGTATTACTGTTAGTAACAGTTGCAGCTGTTAATGGCACTGTTTTAAAAGTTACACAGTATGCACTTTATAATTATATAATTTTTATATAGCTTTCTAAACTTACCAGAAAATGTATGTCAAATAATTTTGGATATCTTAAGACTTCTTGAGCTTCAGATGAAATAACTGTATAAACAGCTAAAAATGGCAAACAGTTTATACTGCTGAGATGTACAACTGAAAGAGCTGAAAGGCCAGACTCTGCTCCAGTCTTTTGTACATACGTCAAGTATACTGCTTGGGTAAGACAGCTGGCCAGTCCATGAAGGTATGCAGGCAGAGAAAATGCAATGTCTCCCAAACCTAGGATAATTTCAAATGATTATGCATAACATGTTATGATTTGACAATACATTATAGAGCTGGATATCAAAACTGGGTTCTTGGTGAATAACTGGCTCAGGGGCCCATTCTTTATACTATTGGGCACAGGAACGGATAATTTATCATATGCAGAGTTTTTCATATTTTGAAGCTCACAATCATATCAAAATTTCAAGCCCTATATGATTTCTTTCTATTTTTTAAATTCTTTTAAATAAAATATAATTCTTTATCACTACTAGACAAAACTTGTGCTTTTTTCATATCCCCTCAGAAACTCAGATTTTAATTAATTCTAACTTTAAAACTTTTTTTGGTTATTCAAAAAATTTTTTAAATGTGTGTGTCAAGATTATAGATTGTTTTTATCACCTGCAAAAAATTTGTTAGGCAAGAAATTTTTTTCAAACCACTGTGTACTTTTTGTCCAACTCAGCACAGTATAGGTATACGGCTGGCCCATAAATAATGAATGACCAGTCCCTTCATATAATTGTGGTTCACAGCCAACAAAAAGGGTATTATTGACAAAATAAAATTTCTGAAACATCCTCTGTTTCTTGTTTTGTCAGTTAACTATTAAAGAACACCAACTTCTTCCTTTTTTCTGCTTATTTTATGATTTGCCACGCACAACTATTTGAACAAGTTGCTTTGACCTGCTATATAACAATATATCCATTTCTGCTGCATGAGCCAACTTATACTAACTACACTGTCTGTAAGGTACCTACAATGTAGAATATGCTGTCGGATAGCCCAGGGAACCGTACTTTCTAGTATATTTCATTCTTCAGCTTTGTCACAGATATGAGGGTAAGACTCAAGATTGACTCAAAGCTTTGGGTTTAAGTATTTAGAAATTTAACTTTTGTTAAATTTATGTATAAAGTCTAAGCTCTTGGCTGGAGACTTCAGCTTTGGAACTGAATCTCAAGCTCTCCAGCAGAGCAAGCAAATCTCCAGCAGAGCAAGCAAATCTCCAGCAGAGCTGGAAATCTGTTACTTAAAACAAAAAATGGTCAAGAATTTTCAAAACCAATTTCAAATCATGTTTGTTCTGCAAAACAAAAACCAGATTTTTTGAAAGAAAAGCAGAAAACAAAGTTCTGCAGTTGTAATCGACCTCAGAATGAGGCAGGAAAAGCGGTCTTATACATGTGGAAATCAAATTTAAAACATTTTCCGCTGGGGCATGTCACTGGACTGGCCCCTAGAATGCTCTCACCATCTGCACTCTCACAGATCCTTGCACCTGTGATCTATGCTCACTTAATAAAGTCTCCAGCCTACCAATAATCACTGAAACTTGGCATCTATCTCAGTCTGCAACTAGGGGAGGAGGTATTAACGCACACATACTGTACACATATACACGTATGTATGTATGTATGTATGTATGTATGTGACACCCTTCAAGGTTTTTATTTTTTTAGACCAGTTTGGTCTGGGGTAGGGTCATACATTTTGCCTGATATTTAGTCTGAAAAGGGGCAATAAAGTGAAGCATTCTAAAGTGAAGCATTAAAGTGATCGAAGAAATATGTTTTCATGGTCAAGAAATTATGTTCTCTGAAATTGTTTGCTCCAAGATTTATTTGAAAACAGCTACAGTAGGTACTTAATAAATTTTCTGTTCAAATGAGTGCTTTTATTGCAGATAGTTTGAAACTCACCTGCTATCAAGCAACCAGTGACGGTTAACAAAACAGAGAAGACGACCATACTTGAGGGCCTCTGTTTTAGAACAATATAGGCCAGTATTAAACTCATCAGGGGAACCAGCCTTCGCAATACATTGTACCTATTAATCAAAAGATTTAAACACTGGTACTTTTAACTTAAACTGTCAAGTTTAATTCGTCGAGTGTTATATGTTATAATTCAGTGGAATGTTTTAAGCTGGCATACTGATCGATCGCAAGTTACTGGCAAGTCATAAAATAAAAATCACAGACTAGGAAATCAATATATTACACTTAGTATGCAGTTCAGTGTCAAAAGATCCCAGAAACTGAACACTGAAATCTTTTCAAAAATTGACTGACCTGGCTTATTTTAAAGACCAAATAATGTGACTTGATTATTTTCTATTATGAGTCTTAACTTGGACTGTACAATATGATCTAAATTTTATTCTTCTGGTACAAGAAAAAACATAATAAGCTTGAATCTATTTAGTCATCAATTGTGAACATACATTTACAACATCATTCTTAAAATGCATAATTTAAGAAATCCATGCATAACATGCATCTATTGAGGGAGAGCACAAGAGAAGTGTTTGAATGGCACGAGGCGAAGCCAAGTGCTTCTCTAGCTTCTCAAGTGCTCTCCTAACTTCCCAAGTGCATCCATAACTCAATAGACGCATAATAAAGTATGGACCATTTCTTTTAGAACATTGCCTCTGTCACTTTAAGCATTTTTTATAAGCTGATAATGTACAAAATTCTCCTAAACCGCTCTGAGCATTTTTATTGGTTGAACGCGATCATGCGATTTAAAAGAAGCATGGGCGTGCGTCTATCAAATTATAGAATGATGCACGCTCATGCCATACAAAAAGCGTGTGCTATGTTCTAAAAATAATTAATGTATGGTAGTTGACAAACATGCACTGTAATTACTGCTACTTGTCTTACATTGGAATTGATAAATGCGACAGTGCTGTCAAGGCAAATGCAGTGTGAGCTGTGTAGCACAGTGAGGGGATGAGAAGCAACTTGGCCCTGTCGAGAGACATGAACAGAAAGTTTAATGATACTCTTTTTCATTTGCTTACAAGTAATAAACACCTGGGCCCAGTTGTTCAAAGCCCGATTAGCGCTAATCCTGGGTTAACTCTATAGGTTTATTAATTAGGATATCAATTACTCAATAATACTTGGTGGATATGTGCTACTAGCTCAACACTCAATAATACTTGGTGGTTATGCAGCCTGCACAGCAAGCCCTTAAGGGAGGGGGGTGGGGAGAGAAAGCGAGAGAAACGAAGAGAGAGTTTAGTACTTGCTATACAGGCTAGGGTATGTGTTGCTAACTCAATGTTAACACTTGATGATTACATGTATGTGCCATTAGGCCAAGTTCATGCAATAATACTTGGCAGATATAGCAGTGTCTGGTTCCTCAAAACCCTAACCCTGTTCTAGGCCAGGATTTGATTGAATTTTGATACCCTGTCCTAGATTGTCCCTACCCTGTTCCAGACTGAACATGTAAAATCTGTAACCTGTCCTAGACTAGCCACCAAAAATTCCTACCCTGTTCCAGCCTGCACAAGCAAAATCTGTGCCATGTTCCAGACTACATGTATGTAACTAGACCACTCTTTAAAATAATATAATTAGCATTTAACAACAAATAAGTTACTGTCCCAGACTATAAGACTTGAAAACCTTAACCTAAACAGATTCACATATCCAGGTACATGAATAGGCAAAAGAGGAAGATATCCCCCCCCTGTCCCCCACCTGGGTCTACACTATAAGGCTGATTTCTGTGCCTGATGCAAGGGTGCACCATGGCCAAATTCTGGTCTCTATCTAGTGCAAATTTCAGGCATAATTTCTATTAAACCAAATACCTTTCTAAATTGTATGGTGGCATATGGAGACACTTGGTCCAGCTGAACAGTTCAAGTGCAAATGCGGTCACTGTAACCTGCACCAACATCAGCACATTTGTATAATGAAAGGAATAGGTTGTTAAGACCACCTGATGGGGTAAAAAATAAACAAAAACAACTCAAATCCCGACTGCAAATGTGTGTATGAAAGGTTAGTAAACAACCATTCATGGACAAAGGTAGGGATCAATGGTCATTTTTCAGCTTCAAATTTTCTGCTTTGCAACCATGCAAGCATGACAAAAACAGAGCTCAACTGGGGAGGCAGATCATGTTTGCACAGTCACAGAGCTGAAAATTTAAATTTGATTTACCTGAAAAACAACTGATGATCCCTACTTCGTCCATGAACAGTTGTTTCCTAACTCAATCACTCAATTATGGCAATGAAAACCGCTTTTCCACTTCACTTGATTTTGATCTTTGAATCACAGGTGGGTTCCTAAGTGTAGATAATTTATCCCTGGGTGTGCTATTGTGATTTTGAGGCGATGTGACACTTAAAATGGAATTTATTGAACTTCAAGTAGCAAGCGGTTTTATCTCTTCTCTCGGCCCTTCAAAGATAAACTCCAATTGAAAATCTCATCTAAATTAACTCAGAATGATCCAGAAGGCAAAGAAATGACACAAAGGAGACAACAGATATGGCAATCAAACTTTATGTATTTTATACCACATTTCTCCAATGTTGTAAAGGTCATATTTATTCCCATAGAAAGTCCATAAATTTTAACCGGAAATCCCAACAACAAACTTTCAGCTTAGGTTGCCTGTGGGGAAATTAGCCATTTGATACAAGATTAGTTATCTTTGAGCAATTTATAAATTGAAGTAATTATGTCTAAGGCCTGATCCAAATGCCACTCTACTCATGTGCCAAACCTAACTGTTGAATTAAATATGGCAGAAGAGTGGTGTCTGAATCAGTTTGGTTTGGCAGATTAGCTTTGGAGCGGGAAACAATAATAAGTTCCGCAGGGTCTTTCACATTATGCGATGTTGGTGTTCAGAGAGTGTTCTTGTCATGAGCCGATCCTAACACATAAGATAATTACTTGGGCTGGGGGGATGCAGAGTTGAGGTTTTGCCTCCATTATTTTTTAAAAAAAAAAAAAATTGTATCACAAGTGCAACAGCTTGCATGGTGATGCTATGGTCAGTGTATCGGTCTAGCAACCTATTTGAACTTGGATTCAACATGGCACAGGTTTGAATCCTGGCAGATGCATGCATCTCAGAACTTCTTTTCCTTCACTGAAATATACTTTTTTTCTTTTCTCTTTTTTCACATTAAAACGGAGCAAAATTATATCAGATGAAAACACAAGCGTTACAGCATATAATCATTTAAAAACAAACTGCCAGCCATTTTCTTTTGAAAACAAACATCTGTTCCACTTCACCTTCCTGTAATGCACGAGTTGTGGTGAACAAGTGAAATCGAGGCATATGCTGTTTCAGTCTATTTTAAACCAGTTACTTAAAAGAATACGTCTTGGCCCGAGTTAGGCTATTTATATAGCCTCTTGTTTATAGTTATTCCTGTACTTAATTCTCGGTTTGTAATAACGTAATACTCCGTTTGGTTCGACCAAGGTGCGGCTTATGAATCAACCATCGCTCCAAAGTCGCTCTAAAGTCGAACTTTGTTGAGTTAGTTTCGGCACATGAGTGGAGCGGCGTTTGGATCGGGTCCCAAGTATCTTTTGAGAATTTTAGCCGACTAAAAGAATTATATTGTTTTAGGTTAAGAAGAAGGTGTTGTTTCGTTTAAAACATAATGGTCGTTTATAGACAAACCTTGTTTACGAAGGCCATCGAACCCGAAGTTACACCATAAAAAACAGCAGCGGCGATTCCTGCCAAGAACACCATGGCTGGAGGTTTTATATGTTTGTTATCATTGACACAAGTGGCTGCGAAGGAGACTATGACACAAGTTAAGTGTACCGGGAGTTGTCAATCTTCATGAATCATGACAAGTGAAAGTTGTGGTCTATATGATAAACAAGTCATCGCGGTTCATCATCTGCCATAATTCTTACTCTAATCACCAAGATTCAGTTCAATCGCCGCCTAGTTAATATCGTTCGGCCACGTTGCCATCGATGTATTAGTGCTGCCATGCATGTACGTTTATCATACCACCTCCGGCAGTTTCCAGGTTTGTTTGCGGGTGGCCCTGGGAACGGGTTGGAACCCAGGCCCACGATTGCGCAACTAATATATGGCTATATGGATATGCGCATGCAGCACGTCAGAAAATTTGGTTGTTAGGCCAGATAAAAAAATTACCTGTTTAGCGTCCCCGACCGATCTGAAAATGCTCCCGACCTCACCTTTTTTTTTGTTTTTCCTTTAGTAAAATATATATGCTTTTAATTGGGCATGCCGTAAACATCTAGTTTTTTAAAAAATATGCACGCACCTTATTCGAAAACTTGTTGCGAAACAAAATCGACTGATCTGTAACATACGCTAAGGCTTGGGGTCGTGTGATTTATCACGTTTCGCGAAAGTTTGTTTGACGGGACATATAATTTGGAGATTTGCACAACAAATCAGTTGATCTTTTTCAAAAAATCTTCGTTTACAACTGATTTATTCGTGCTCACCATTCACTGGAATGGTGTCGTAAAAATACTTCAACGACTGCATCCGGGGGTCGCAAATGTGTTTTTTTTTTGCAGTTCGACGTTTCTAATGAGTCGGAGAAAGAAGAATGATCAGAACTAGCTATAGAGTATGGAACAGGTAATGGGAAGCAGTAAGACAGTAGGTGCGACTAGTTGGCGAGATACGGTCAATCCTCTGGTGGGAGATGAATGGCGGTGTGTCCTAAATGATTCAAACAAACTGCTACAACATTTATCGTAATAAGGAACACAGTCAAACGTGTTGTTTTTTTAGTCTATCAGGCTGTTTTTGGCCGCTTTTGTCTCTTGACCGGAACCGAGAAATTTCAAATATATTTTTCCTTATTGTTGCTGTTGAATTCATAAGGAACTATGGGACTGTTGTTCTGTTATCACGCAAGAGAAGGTGCAAACTGGTTCCCTACTGTCTAATTATGACAAATATGCCTCATTGCTAAAATAAAAAATAAAACAAAAAAACCGCCCTCCCGACCCGGAAAATTTGAGATGGTTGGACGCTAAACAATTCCTTTTTTTTTATCTGGCCTAAGTAAATGGTTTATTAATGTAGTTTACGGGGTACAGCGAACGAGTTATTTCTTGCCGGGTATAAACGTGACAACAGTGTTCTGAGTTCTTGAACCACGCGTTGCCACATCGTAATCCTTCGCCCTCAATTTTTAATACAACGATAGCGTACGAAAAATCATCTTTCCATGAAAATTATCACGTTAATTTTGGCGCAATTAATGAACTAGAATTTCCGTCATAAATAAAAAAATTTGCTTCGCGTGAAAACAAAAAAGTATATATATTTGCAAAGTGAAACAGAAACTAATTTGTTGAAACTATCATGATTGTGTACCTTTTTCTCAAAAATTTCCAATGCGTTGACCCAAGTGTTACCAAAGTTTTGCCGTGACAGTATCGCTGCAATCTGTGCAAGATTTTGCATAACTTATACATAAATTAAACCATGGATCACTCCTTCATCTCCAAAAGACAACCCTTTTTTTTCTTTATTGTATTTTTATTTAATTACAAGTTTCGCTGTCACGTTAAGTAAAAGAAAAAAATAGGTAAAATATACCCTGGCTAAACAACATTTATTAATATTGAACAAGAAAAATGAGCAACCCTTGCTGATGGAAATACCTGCCGGTATAAACAACTCCGGAACGATGTGAATCATGCAACTAGTGTACGTTCTGATAAGTTTGTCTTTCAAACCCAATAAATGATTAAAACTGATTTCAGCATGTTTGTTCGAAGAGCAGTCCTTTTTCGAAACTAAATCAAATTAAGTAAACGGATATCGACTATTCGGGACAATAGAGTTAATTGGAATATTGTCTTATCTCAAGGTTGCTTTCGTGGCAGCGAATACATCTGATTAAAGCTGAAAAGGGTATAATTTTCACCATTTGAGTACCAAAAGTATTGTTACCGCGCCAGCACTGAGTAAACCTTTCCCAAACTCTAGTCATCCGACTTAGATTTTGAAACTTCATTGGGAACGTTAGTTTTTCAGTCCTGGTCGTTTTTCAGAGTTATGCAATACTGCAATGTGTATTGTAGTACAGTTGGAAACTCGGTCGAAATTACTTTTTCGCACGTTCGTCCGACCTGCCTTAAAAACTAATAACAAATAACTTAGAAGTTGTGTGCTTTTTCGGTTGTCTTGGAAAGTTTCTTCAGTATATTTTTTGATTTAAGAAAATATTAAAGAAACTCAAATCAGGATAAAATTGTTACACATCATTTGTATATAAAGGGCACAAACATGGCGGCTCCGACGTCAAATGAAAGCTAAGAATACAGTAAAAGCCAAAGTATAAGAACTCGGCCCAAAATTTAAGAATCTGATAGGCTGAAAGTGTCCATTTAATTTTGACCCTCTCTACTGAAGAATCTGTTTTAGCCTAGAATTTGAAACAAGTTCATATTTACTTTGAGAAATTCAGTCAAACACTGATTTCTTAAATTAAACAATTTAAGCTCTACCATTTAATGAGATGAAGCCCAAACCCTGGCAATTAGACAGTAAACAGTTGTCATGGTCAGTTGTCGATACTGGAACCGAAAGGCACTTTGGGGGTTCAAGGAACAGACATAGGTTTGTGCTATTAGCATTGACTTGGCATAATGTGGAGTGTAAGTTCATCATTACACAATTGTTATCACTGCCATTATAATTTACCATTAAATATCAATGTACCCGAAGTTCTTTTCGGTTCAAGCATCGACCGGACAACTTTTTCTGAAATAGCTGTATTGCAAGTGCATAATGGATCTGACTATGCTTAGAATGTTAGATTGAAGGCATTTATAGAAGGTTTATGTACACAATTGATTTTTGTTTAAGAAATAAGAATCTAATTAGCCTAACTTCCCAATTAAGTACCATTCATATAAAAACCCGTTTATAGGCTAACATGGTTCTTATACGCGGGTTTTTACTCAGATGAAGAACTTCGATCGTCCACTTTACAACCATAGCAGGCACAAGGAACGCAAATATCGTTTGCATGGTTACTGCTGAGAAAGCGTACCTTGAAAAACATAATCCCGAATGTCGATCGAGATGTTGGTCAAACAGCAGTCAGATTCGATATGCCTGAGAAAACTGGTTAAAGCAGATGCCCGCCCAATATGTTATTTATCGCTGTCAGGGCTCCGCTCAACTGAAAAGCAACACCCAAAAAAACGAAAAATCACGAAGCTTGTGACTTCGGTTACCTTGTGGCGCAGTGCGATGGATTAAAGGAACCCCCAATTGCCTACAGTAGCTCCGATGCTTCAGAGCGGTTCTTGATTAGCTTTCAGCGAGTTCGGTTACAACTTTGGATTACATCTCGGAATGATTATGCATAAAATTTTGCTTCAAGCTGCGCACTCGGTTCACTGGATGTCTGGCAAAGCGAAGGGGAAAACTTGTTGCGCAACAAACCAACTGCTTTGCCTGTTGGGAGTGAAAAACGTATGTCAACTCCGTCCACCATCACTAGCACGTTACCAAAAAGTGTGTGTATATAGGTGCAGCACATAACGCACGACCCATAAACCACGATCATTGCAGTGGTTTTTCACAGTTACAACACCTATCTCTGATGCTGGCTGTCAATAAGGTATACGATAACATAACCTGTATTCCAAACATTACGGATATAAACGTACAGGTTTATCCTGCTTTTATTCGGTAGGCTGCGGTTTATCGAACCGGGAAAACGCACAGATCCTGTTAGCGTCACTTGACAAACTAGCCGCAGCACACACTGAACCAAGGGGCTTCCACATCGCAAGACGTTTAATGCGACAGTACTACTTCAACCCAGCAATTTGCTACACAACCCCAGGACCCAGCTGGGATGTAATCCTGAATAAAACAGGTGAGGAACTGAGCTGATTACCGATTGCGACATGCGCAGTTGCTATATCATTAAGAAGGATCTTTGTGGCGGGACACGGATTTCCCCGCTTTAATTTTGCCAACAGTGTACTCGTTGAAAACTATGACATAATCGGGTCCTGGATTTTGGGTGTCATTTTTGGTATTTTGTTTGTTCTAAGTCCTCAGTAGTTCTTGGGGTTTCTTTTAGGTGAGCAATGTTAAAGGCTGTTTATGTTACGGGAGGGGAGGGGTGTGGGAAGGCAGGGCATAGTGTCTATTCAATTTAAGAACTTTATTTGAAAACTGTAAATTCATCAGATAACACATGAACTCAAATTATGAACAGCAAAACCAAATCTTGATTCTTGGGCAAAACGCTTAACCTGGTTTGATTGTAAGGCTTAGGAAATGGGGTAGACTGAGTGGAACCGGAAAGAAGGTACACCTGGGTTTATCAAAGGTCATTGAGCGCCGATTAGAAATTGTGATGAATATAAATGTTGTTGTTGGTGACTTTTACAAAAACTGTCAGGCGTCATTGCTGGGGAAAGCCGGGAAAGCCTGTACAGCCACAGGGGGAGAGTCGGTACAATTTATCAGTGTACCGGAATTATGAAGAACACTGCGCCACTAGAGTCAGCTTAAGCCTTTTCCGAGCCAGGTGACTCACAAGGCCGGCGCTTATCTCCGGTTTCCGTAGTGTCAAGCGGATGAGAGTCTGTGACTCCCCCTGGACAGGACACTAATCCATCGCGGGTTAGCCCACAGCAGAAGCTGGTACTCATTTATACAGCTGAGTCGACTGGAGCAAGTCGAGTAAAGTGCCTTGCTCAAGGACACAACACAGTGGTCAGGACGGGGTTCGAACTCACGACCTTCAGGCTACGAGTCAGACACGCTTACCACTCGGGCACTGCGCCGCCGACCAGCAGAGTAAAGTCTTGTTGTAATACACAAGAAAAGAATTATTATTAAATTATCAGTTTATCAAAAGAACACTTCGAGGCCGGCGGTTACAACAGGTCTGAGACACACACTCAAGCCGGGTCACATGTTTTGTAAATCCGAGCTTCCAAAGAACTTCTCTACTCTACTAAGAGCAAAAGAACTCCTCTTAAGCAACTCAGTTAACACTTGCACATGAGTCCCGTCTTCAAGCTTTGCTAGTCTTGCGTCTTTCTCAAGTTCCGCCAAGCAGTTGACGATCCGCTGAAGGTCAAACCTGCAATAATCCAGTTCGTTATATTTCTCATGACATGCGATACTGCTAACAGCACAAATCCAGTCACGGAAGACATCTCTTCGGGCGCTTCCACCGCTACGAGGATTACGGGTGTCCTTTTGAGAGGAGATTTGTGGAACCATATGGAAACTTGATGAAGGGAAATAATTAAACAATGGAGTGTCTTTCGCGTCAGGATTCTGCACTTTATCTCTAGTTATTACTTGATGACAATCTTGCTTCTGAGTTTGACCAGCTGAAGCGTATTTCACTTCAGAAAACTCATCATTTTTGCAACTGGTGTTCTGGGAATTTCTCGGCTCTGAATTTCCTTGCTCGTGTTTACAGTATTCCGTTTCAAGAAGCCCAATCCTCCTGTCTGCTATGGTTTCTATAAATCTCAAAAACTTCACATAGTCGATCCCGCTGCTTGCCTTTAGAATTATCTGTTGGAAAAATAAAAACTGCACAGAATGAAAGGAGAAATTTTCGGAAGAAACCGTTTTGTCTGACACTTTTTACACTCTCAAACGACGAAAAGATTCGTAGACTATTTTTAATTATCACGTACAAGAACAAAACGCAAACAAACTAACGTGACAAACGTGACAACCTATTTACGGAGAGTTAACAGCAGCAAAATGAAAAATGCATTTATAAATAATTTCAATAGCAATTGCTTTCCCAGAGAATGATATACAAATGAGAACAAACTATGTGCAGTGTCTGTTCTCATAACTTGCATTTCACTCTGACGAACAACGCAAAAAGCACCCGAGAACTTATTAACCAGTTTTAACAACCGACAGATTTTTACTTCATTTGTCTTAAAAATACATTCACTTCCCTCTTACTTGCTGGTCTAACCACCCGGCTCTCCATCCCTCCCACCCACTGGCCCACAAACACCCTCCTGTTGACCCATTCTTCCCTCGTACTAATCCAGTCCCCCCCGGCTGACCACTACCCGTGCGGTATTGGAAGAACCGAGTAGTTCGTTAAAACTTTTCACTGGACCTCACACTGCTCGTACCAACCTACCCCTTTCCAGCTAATTGTCCAAGCACCTCCCTACACGGAACGATTGGGAGAACGAAGTAATTCATCCAAACATCTCACCTGACACTGACCATACCATCCCTCCATGTCTCTACAGTCCATGATGCTCTCTTCTACCTGAAAAAGAAGTAAAAAGAATCCTCCTCATTCTCACTGGAATTTTCATTACTGTGCGACCTGGAGTTTGGTCTTGATCTTCCATTCGTCAAACATAACAGGTTAACAGACTGCCCGCTCGAGGACAAATTCATCTAATCACAATTCAAGATTGAAACGATGTTTTAAACGGTGCTGACAAATTGCTGGAAACAGTGACTCTGGTTATAGTATGATTAACGAGCCCAAAAAAACTTCAGAGCAAAAGAAATATTCCTCAAGAGATGACACAAACATCATATAATTAGATAAGTGGAGCTTCAGTGAAACCAGTTACGTGTCCCAAAAAAGAAGGTTTTCGTAACTATCAGTATCGACAATTATGAAAAACATTAACTATTTAGAAGTAGTATAGTACTTGGAAAAGTGGTGCCACTCTTCTTTCTTACACAAAAAAAAGTGTGTATGAAACATCCTCCTCTCCAAATGATCTTCTAAATTAATACGTTATTCAGACCTTGGATATCTCAACTGAATCAACATTCTGAAATTGCTTTTCTGATACAATACACGAAGAATCCTTACCAGGTTCAGTTCACACTGTAAGTGTTGCCACATTCTTTCCAACCCACAGGCGTTCGTCCAATTGTGGTTTATTGAAATCGTATCTTCCTGGAATAATAACACCATACATCTTGCAGTTAAACATTACCATTAAGTTCTCATCAAGGAAAGCAAATAAGTGACCAATTGTAATTATGAAGAACTTTGTCAGTAATTCAAAAGTAAGAAAGGCGAAGGCGTTTGGAATGAAAAACTGTCAATAACAAAAAAGTGGCATGTTGCTAAAAAGGAATAGGTTGTTTGAATTATTAATATTATTATTATTATTATTATTATTATTATTATTATTATTACTATTATTATTATTATTATTATTATTATTATTAGTTCTGTTTGGTTCCTGAGCGGTCTGGGTCCCCTGTAATACCTATTGGCATTACGGGTTACTGTTAATGCCCTATGCGCGGACGCATAACCGGATAGCTTTTCTTCGCAATCAACTGAGTCCTGTAACGTACTAGGCCATGTTTATGTTTAAATTTATCCTTCTACTTGTATAGACCACTTTCATAAATGGCGGCTATTTTAGTATTCTCTTGTTTTTATTTAAATTAGTCGTTCTTAAGTCAAAAAATCAAAAGAATAAATTAACCTGAACGAGGCTAGTGAGGTTTATTTGAATAGAGACAAAAGAATATTAAAATGGCTGCCATTTATGAAAGTGGTCTATACTAGCTGGTTGTTAATGTAATTTTTTTTGGATTCTAAGGTAGTAAAAATAGCGAAATTAGTATTTTATTTTTTAGGATCCTCTGAAAACCATGAAAATGAATAGGAATTCCTAATACAACATTAATTAATAAAAATAAACATAATAATAATAATGATAGCAATAATAAGAAGAACAACAATAATAATAATAGTAGTAGTAATAATAATAATAATAACAATAATAATAATAATAATAATGTGCGAAAAAAAGAACTTCCACTTGTACTATGCTATTGTTGTTTTTAGACAAAAAGCCTTATAAATAAAAAAAAATTAACCACGAGCGTTCGGTCTTTACAGGAAAAATCAAACTTTGGCCGTGAAGCATTGATCTTGCTATTGCTCGGTCAATAAAGCAAAGCCTCACTTTGGTATTTCCCGTATAGACCTCAATCTCAGTTAAATTCCACAACTCATAAAACCAGATATTACCAGACGGGTATATTTCTAAAAATAAAGTAGTAAAGGTGGCACATACAGATTTCATACTTTTTCTGTTCTTACAGACTACACATGTACACCAGTATACAATGCACAAAATCACAGCTGCACAAATGCACAAAGTACGGATATTCAATGCAGGGTATACATGTACATAATTATTACAATTTATCAGAAGCTCATAAGACTAGAAGCGTATAACTACAATCACAGGCGTGCACACTTTCCCGACCAATCAAAATGTTT
>JAOBYE010320317.1:0-15337 GCA_025403585.1 Parazoanthus swiftii | reverse complement strand
GCAGTAGGGCAGCCCCCCCCCCCAGCCTCCCCCACTCAAAATATGGAGGGGTACCCCACACCTCCCCGCCATCCCAACTTCAGATTGATCCTTACACCCCTTAAGGTTTCTAAGACTATGCCATGTTTGTTATATGTTAGTATTTGCCTTGCTGTTCTACACAATCGTATTATAACACCAGGCAAAGACCGTTTCCCCAATCTAGTCAACTCTTTTCTGTACCAAGTTCTCTTATGACGAATGTAACAGAACGAAACGTAGTGTAATGTGATATGATTTGATGAAAGGTTTAATTCAAAGGGTACCTAGCAATAGTTTTTTGTACCCTGGAGGATAACTCTCCGCACGACTGAATATACGGATATGTGCCGCCGTTATTGACAGACCATTGGATATCGTGGAGGGATGGGGTTAGGGCGGGGGGGATTGTAAAAACTAATAATTGCACGATCGACTCAGGCAAAAAATGAATGTTTTCAAGCCGCTAAAAACTTTAGAAAAGCGTGAGAAAGCCAACATTGCTCGTAAACTGGATCGTTTTTCTATATTCCTGCTCCCTGCGGAATAGAAAGGTCGATCAAAGTCCGCCATCAGTTTGCATACTGGTAAACAAATAGTGCAGACTGCAGACACTTCGTGGAAAAAAAAGTTCCTTTTTTTGCATTCAGTTTGAGATTCGGTTGAAATTAGAGAATCGATTTCTTTAACAGTTTAGTGATTAATGACTTGGTCGGCACATAGCCACCCTCATCCCGGACTTTAACACATACTTTGTAATTATCTCCTGAGAGCGAGTCCATTGATGATCCACAGACACCCCGCAGATACTTCACCGATGAATCAATCACAGTTTTATCGATGTATAATGTTGTCAAGGATTTTTTTAATGTAGCAAAAATACTTCAGAAAACTAAAGTTATTTATTAAACACCAAACATAATAAACTACCAAGACTTATGCCTCGGTACTGAACTAACAAACTAATGGCTCTAGTTACCACAAAATACAAGAAAAGAAATCAAGTATGACTTAGTTCATGCGCGGCCTGAAGTCCTGAAACAACTGTTACACAAGGATATCTCCACCATTGTGACAAATTTTGGCGACTCTTTAAGTACTTCATGTAATACTCCACCATCACCGCCACCAAGTATGAGAACGGTTTTGTCTCTGTAATCCTCTTGTCCATTGCCAAGGAGAGCTTGAGAATATGCAATATCACTTTCCGCGATCACTAGAAATACACGTACGTAACATGAGTAAGTAAGTAACTGAAGAAAGCAAGTAAGTAAGTAAGTAAGTAAGTAAGTGAGTAAGTAAGCAAGCAAGCAAGTAAGTAAGTAAGTAAGTAAGCAAGTGAGTAAGTAAGTAAATTGGTAAGTAAGTTAATAAATGAGTAAGTGAGTAAGTAAGCTGCTGGAAAAATTGGTAATCAGTTAACTTAGTAGGGAGGGTTTAAAGGAAAGAAGACAAGAAGTGAAGTAGGAAGGGAATCGGTATAAATCGGCAATTTGGTGAACTATAAAAACAGATGCATTTATCCAGCTCGATAAAAAAATTTGAGCGCACTTTTGTTCGAGCTACCATTATGGCTTAATTTTTAGTGCTTGAAGTATACCCCTAAATTAATGATATTGGATGTAAGTTTAGTTAGAAAGATGGTTTTCTACTGTGCTACTTTTTTAAAAGACATTTTTGCAAGACATACTAAAAATACTTATCAATTTTTTCTCAGCCATGTCACCTCTTATAACTTCGGCAATAATTTGAACTGCGATTAAATCAAAGTTCTTATTGTTACTATTGTTTAGTAGTAGTATGGTGCTTTATTTTTGTTGTTAATATTTTTTTTATCATAAAGTTACAATTTCCTCAAAGCTGATTGGTCTGTTAATTTCTCGATTATTCATAAATTTGTCTGTCAACTGTCTGATTACACTGATCATTTTACTGGATACTATCCGATTACAAGCTTGTTATCGGACACCTAAATGAACCAATCGCAATCTGACTTTTTGGTTCATGAGCCAATCACACGTAAGTAAATAATAACCATGACAATGACAACCTACCTCTCAGAACAAGCAAAAAGGAGGATATTTCTTCTGCCAAGAATGTCATTTTTTTGAACAGCGGTGAGTTCTACTCAAAGCAGACTGACGTGGCAGTGCCAGACGTCTTTCAAACTAACCCAAGTACTGGTAGTAGTTTTTCTTTCTTTTTTCGGAAATTAGGATATTTATGATATATTGGTAATAGGACTTCGTCGTCCAATTCTGTCTGTAATCATATTCGTTCGCTTCGCGGTCGTCCAATTTTGTTATCACTCATATGATTACAGACCGAATTGGACTCCACTCGGTCCTATTTTCTAATAGTTATTAATATATACCGGTATCATTACAGGCCCGTAGGCAGGAATTTTGTTGGGGGGGGGTGCAAATTTCGTAAACCTGGACTCTTAAAAAGCGAAATTTATGGGACAAACACACTTATGGCCCATTTATTTTCCTTTTATTTTAGTCGTTTCGAATTGTGGTAGCACCAACTGTTACAAAAAACCTATTCGGGCTTCTTCGCCGTCTTATTAAACCTTCAAATGCGGACCTTTTTGGTTTTGCCTACGGGCCTGTCATTAGAATTATTTTAAATGATACTCACTTTCTTCCTTGTTCAAAAAGAGCATGTTTCCAAACTGATTACTATGGACAATCAGGATGTTTTGATATTCAGATTTTTCTTGAAAGACAACCCTAACCAAGGAGAACATTACGTTACTTGGCAAGCTTATTGTAACAAAATCAGACCTGACAAAAATGCTAGCTAGTCTGAAATTTATACAGTCTATGTTCTCCATTGTTTGCTTTAGCGCCCTGAATTCCCTGAGTTCAAAGATTGGCAGTTGCAAGGATATGACTGGCTACGATAACCAAAATAATTGTTTCGCAATTATCACAAGTGCAAAACAAACAGGAAGTAACATATGTTTGTACGTAGACAAATTTCTTTTAAATTTGGAGATTAAACCGTTCAGATGGAGGAACTTGTCTGGGGGGAGGGGGGGGGGAGAGATTCGAAACGTTAATCGCCTTCAAATTGCCTCCAATGGCCCCAGGGTGTACAAGTATGACACAAGGAAACAACAGCTTAGGTAGCTTGGAGTAGTTTATCAATACCTGTCTACATCTAATACAGTATTTTGATTTAACTAGATTCAGTCAACTGCGAACTTTGAAAGTAATGGTTAAGTTATGTGTTTGATATCCCTAATAAGTTAATTTGTTGCTCAAAAGTTACTTAAGGTAGCTCGCCGTACAAAGTTGCCAAAAAATTTTCGAGCACAATCTAATTTAAGGGCACACTGCCCGTGGTATTTAGAACAGAGCCAAATTTCCGGCATTCTTGTTTCCAGAGCCAATGCGGCCTACGTCCCCAGACTTTTTCCTCTCCCGAGAGAAAGACCCTGGTTGGGACTGGTCACGTGGCACACAGATTCTGGGTGGTAACAAGTAAATAAAACGTGGAAGATGCGCTTAAGGATGATTTTGTTCTTATTTAGACTAGTGTAGAGAGGAAAATATTTTACTTTCATCAAAACAAAAGCACTTGTACGAATATTTCATTTCGGTTACCACCAAGAATCTGGGTGCCACGTGACCAGACCCAACCACGGTCGAGGAAAGAGTCTAGGAACGAAGTTGGGGCTCTGGCCGCATCGGTAACGGAATCCAGAGATTTTTTGATCCTGGCCAAAACTAAAGCTACTCGTTTTGCGGCAGGAAGAAAAAAATGCTGCTAATTCGGGGTTAATTTGAAAAGATTTAAACGGCCTGTGTTAGATCTGAGGTGCATAACGGAGAATGATGCACGAAGTTTCAGAACGACACGCAGTATGTTTTAAAACCCGTTTTTTGCTGCAGCTTCACACAGAAGCCTACGCTTACCTGTCAAAGTCGTACTCCTTCAACCGCTGGTCAGTTGTATCAAAATAGTTGCAGACGACCTTGTCACTCCCGCGGGTGATTGTGGGTATGAAATGGGCGGTATACGAGGAGAGACTCTCGTGTAGATCAGCAACCAGCTGATCTATCTCCTTTTGATAGAATATAAAATAATTATATACTGTACCACCCTTATTCAGGCAAAATAGCAGTTACAGCTATTCTAAAGTACGATAACCTTGGGTGAGCCCGATAGAGCGGTTTTCATTTGACCTTGAAACAAAAAGAGGCAAACCGAACGCAAACCGAGTTTTTGGAGTTTTGATTGTTTTTTTTTATTAAAAACTTGCAAAAACCTATGGAAGAGAGGAGCTTTTGAGAAATAATTTCGCGATATATAGTATGTGATTAGCACCAACTAAAACTCAAAATATCCAAACATTTTCTCGATTCTCAGTAAGGGAAAAAGAGATGCATGTGCCTACTCCAAAATGAGATGCTTCTGTGCGCGCCAAAATGATAAATGCCCGCGCAGAGTAAAAGTGTATGCGCCTGTGCAGACTAAAATGATATTCGCTTGCGCATCCGCGCACAAAAAAATACTTATCAACTATATGGTTGAAAAATAGCGGCAATTGCATAAGGAGTGAGAGAACAAAAATTAAAACGAACTCTGACATTTGAAAGACGCAATAAGCAAGCACATCGCACAGACTTTATAAGATATTCGGCTCTGAGAACAAAAAATAAAATAACTGAAAATATTCTAATAACATAACATAGGACACTACTCACTTTTTCTGCAAAACTCTGATTCTCACTCTGAGGATATTCTACGATATCCAAGGTCACGAGTCCGTCGGGGAACACTCGTACGGTCCACTGGCTGGTGAACAAAAAGTAGAAGAGTAATTAGGTAGGAAATATATAAGTAAGTAAGTAAGTAAGTAGGTTTAAGTAAGTAAGTAAGTAAGTAAGTAAGTAAGTAAGTAAGTAAGTAGGTTTAAGTAAGTAAGTAAGTAAGTAAGTAAGTAAGTAAGTAAGTAAGTAAGTAAGTAAACCTGTAAATAAACAGGTAAGGCGTTGTACTTATTTACTGCTTTTTTAAACCTCGTCGCTCGCCATTATTGTAAATGTTGTTTTCTTTTAGTACGTTAAGTATAACTGGAAAAAAAAGAATTACTTCAAAGCAGTTGTATATAAAGCTCAAACCTGCTGTTTCGTCCAACGTACACATCCATCGCCATCATAGTCTTACCATTACCAGGAAATGAAAGAACTGGTTTGCCTGTGTCAAATTTCTGGTTTAGAACTTTTGAGATGTTCTTGATCAGCTTCTCCCGTGGGTTGGCTATGTCGGGGGGCACCCTGAAATCCAGTAAGGTCTGTCTCACGGACATAATGAGATTTCTGTAAGAGGAAAAGGAAACTTGTCTTAAGATATTTCGGTATTCACACTGAAGTTTTCTGTATCTGGCAACTAATGCTAGCAGGATTTTATGTCAGTGTTTGATTTCATCGTTACCATCATATATAATCTTAATAAAGTGTGTGATTGCGTGCGTGTAAATTCGCGCGCGTGAGTTTGTTGCTTGCCGCATTATCTCACCAGAGTCCACAAAAGAAGGGCTTCTCTGACTTCTTGCATGGCTCGTGTAGTTCTGAAAGTTTGCGCATTGTTCTTCATCATATGCCACGGATTGGCAGCATTTAATGATTCATTCTCCATGCCGTGAAACAAGGAGTTGTAATTTTGATCGAAAAAAGCCACAGAACTTCCGGCTATCTTGCGTTGCCGATGCGGCCAGAGAAAGTGGTTTGACCGTGGGCCGCGTGGAGTGTTATTCCTGTGTATTGCATGTACGTGTATATACATGTCGTTAAAAGACCCTGGAGCCTAGTCTAAGTGTGTATGCCACCTGCAAGTTTACTGCTTTTCACTTAAACTAAAGTTAATTGTATGATTCACTATTCACTATTGACAATAATGTTAAATATAGTTGAAATCTTGAAATGCTGTTTATTTCTTTTCCTTGCTAGTGGTACTACTGTTTTTTTTAAGTTTAAAAATTTGAGACGAGAATTCTTTGACAAGAACTGATGACTAATGATAGTGGTTTCTCGCAAACTTTGTGCCGACTTTTTCACTGTCCACCTGCACTGCCGTCGCAAGTTTCTATAGCGATTGGTGTTACAAGTCTCTAATTTCTTTATTATCCATCTGATGTGGGAGTAAGTTGAACGAGAGCAGAAACAGCCCGGAGGGCGATGTTTTACTTAAAAGTACTCCGTTATTGTTCTTGTCCACTCATTTAGTTAAATGACTATATTTTTTCTCCCTCTCCGGAGAGATCTGCCCTGGGTCTTCAGTCAGAGCATGGTACCTGTCAGGTATTAGAAAAAGATTGCGAGACTTGTTGGCAGTGTTTTGTGCTGTACACTGTTCCACGAAACCGGAACTGAACAGGATGGGGAAAGAGAGGAGGAGGGGGTGGGGTGAGCTTTAACTCACCAATGCATCGCCCCGAAGATCTTTTTGTATTAAAACAAAAGAAATTGTTAAACGTCCAGCAAACTAAATCGGACTTACAAAAGGAAAATTAACCATCACGGCAAGCAAGTTTCCATAAATACACGCGGGCAACTAACCAAAAATTAACATATGAAAAAAAATCCTTGAGGCCATTGCGCTCGGCAGAGATGTTTTTTAAAATCGCTTGAAAGAGTCTAAATTGCCATGCAACAGATTGTTTTCAAACTAAAGCGGAAACTGCCGCAACTCATTAAAGTTTTAAAAGATCGACAGAAAAGAATATTGTTATCACAATTTCATTGCGCTTTCCAGTAACATTCTGTCTTTGCAAGAAAATTCGACTACAAAAAATTCATCAGAATTTTATCCAGATGCAGGTGGCGGTACGTGATTTCAAGTTTGTATCGTCAAATGATTCGTTTGTTTGTAAAAGAAGAACGAAAATGCTTTATATAAAAATACAACGCTGTTTGAGGACAATGAATAACGAAATCTTCAATCGAAAACTGACCTGCTACTATTGTAAAACTGTTTCAGCACTGACCGAGTGTACATCGTTTAATTGACACACGTACAAAAGAGTTTGGTGTAAAAATTTAGCTGGCAATCTGTATAGAAGCGTGTTCTAAGCTATACTTCCAAACATTCAAATCACATATCAAGAACAACAATTTTCATTGCTACACATACAGAAGAAAAACAATGTTTTTGCTGTCAAATTATGAATTATTCCATGCTACATAATATACACTGTCACAATCTTTGATATTCTACGTTTCTGTCTTCATAAGAAATATTAAATACCTTGAGTTCTCCCTTCTGTTTCAACTTGACAGCAGCAGTTCCAGGATTAAGTAGCGAAGCTCTATCGAGTTCCGTGATACAATAAATAGTTAAAGACTCCGCGTCGCATAGGAAAACCAACGCGACGGGAAACAAAGCTGCAGAACTGAATCCATTTGTAAATTATTGACACGATTCAAGAAACAATACATTTATAGTACACGACTATAAACGGCCGACGAGTTTGTTTCATATGGATAAATTATCCGTTGGAGATGGATAACTGGAGTCGGGAAACGAACCAAGAAATAACTGTAGGATACAGACAAAGAAAGGAAAATTATCTGGTGTTTACAAATAATTTACCGTGAATCAGTGTGAACCTTTTGGCAGTAATTTCTTGTGAATTTTGAATTCCTTTTTAGAAACAATTGTATACCTTTATTACTCAGGACTCAACACATTCGCTCAAGTTTCATGATACCAGTATATCTGTCGTCAAAAACATTTACAGCAAACGCAAGAACAAAACATGGTGCTCACTAACTGATGATAAGAAAATTCCAGGGGTTTTCGGGAGTTCTCCAGGGTGGAAAATTTATTTTTCCAGGACCTAACCCCAAATTCTCTCTCGCTAAAAACAACATATTATCAAGTTATTTCTTCAACTTTTCAGTCGAAGCGAAACGGGACAAAAAGGACCAAAACTCTAAGAAAAAAAAACTTCCTGAAATCGAGTCTTGATAAAACACAAAAAGTCAGATGCGTTGGCAGGTTTTGGTTTGTTTATGAAAATGTTGAAAATTTTTCTACGAGTATAAGGAAATGATCTGTTTTTCCAGGAGTTTTCCAGGGCCCTGGTAGAAAATTTCAAAATTCCAGGAGTTTTCCAGGAGTTCCAGGAGCACCATGACAAAATGTGAATGCACTAGGAAAACAACTGACAGAACAATGCTGTGAATTTACGATTAAAACAAGCGAGAAATAGCGGTTTAATCCATTTTTTGCTAAATGTAAAAATTGTTTTTTTCCCCAGCGTGGATTTCTGCAAAATAACTTTGTGTTTCGTTTTCTTTTGCATTTTACCAGAAAGCAAGTACAAATAAAGTAGAAAAATACTCGAGAGGTGTAAATAAATCCTTGAGGAATTTTTCAGTTTTCACTGTTTTTTTTTCCAATTTTTATTACAATTACTATTAATCCCTTTGTTCGTAAAAGAACTATTATATAAATTTTTCGTGAAACGCGATCTTCTGATAATCGTCTTCCCATATAGAGACAGCGTTAGTTGCGTACAAGTTTATCAGTAGGTCATCTCAACTTTACTTTTTGTTTATTGTCGACCGCCGACTTGAAGATTTGAACTGAACAAAAAAAGACAAAGCAACAAATACATAAGAGAAGAGCCGTTTGATATAGAATGTTTTCATCGATCATTCATTGTCGAATGTAACCTTTGATAACTCGCCTTGAAATCATAATCGACCATTAGAACAACTTTAATTTTGTTATTGTTTTTGCAGCGAGCGAAGACATATTTCAGGTGAGATTTGGTTGGTATGTACGTAGGATCTTGTATACGAGCCTCGCATTCATGCGATTAAAACATCTTACTTGTTACATTTTGACCTTTATATTTAATAACTCGCAGCTTAAACTTTCAAAAGATTTGTCACTATACGAAACAACATAGATTAAAAAAGTCCGGCGACTATGGAGCTACGAACCCTGCTACGAATCCAGGGTTCGTACTTTTTGGACCTTTTGAAATTCCATGACTTTCCGCTACTTTTTCCATTTTCCACGACCTAATTTGACCATGTGTTCTCTTTGCCCACGGCAGCAATGATGATGAGGATGCTGATTGGTCAATTTCAGGCCCGTAAGTAGCCGTACGGACCTCTAGTTATGGAGCGACTTCACTTGCTTCAAATAATCAACAAAGCCATGTAATAAACATCTTATTAGCCTCCGCGTTTGCTCGGTCCGTACGGCAGGTTGTGGATCCTCGTTTTTATCCTTCCTTGTTTTCATAAAAGGAAGGAAAACCTTGCCGTACGGACCAAGCAAACGAGGCTAATAAGAGGTATGTCTTGACCTATACGTCTAGTATTATTGGAATCTAGCTTTCCGTTAGTGAACTCTAACGGGTTGCTGTTTCGTCTCACTCATTTAAGTTAACTAACCCATGTTTTATACGGTAACTTTCACTTTCCACGACTTTCCATGACCAAAATCAAAATTTCAGGACTTTCCAGGCCTGGAAAACGAATTTTTTTCATGACTTTCCAGATTTTCCATGACCCGTACGAACCCTGAAATCTTTCACCATCAGTGTTCAATGCAACCAGTCGGCAATCCCTGGGGACATTCCCAATAATTGACTATATGGGATATGAGGCGCCATTAAGGGCATAGCTTTCTGGCTCTGGTTTCCCATTTCGTCTGAAAAAGGGTGCACATTTCGCTTATTAGTAGTATGTAAAAGGGCACGGTCTCAGTTTGAGAAGAACTGTCAACCAGAACTTTGTTCTTTATTTTTTCCGAGGTTCTGCACTGGATCATCACTAGTTCGTAGATTTCAGGACAAAAGACAAGCAAATTACCGGCTATGTAGCAACCACGGTGTCCTGTTGGCCTGTTTATAGTTATGTGTATTTCGTCTGGCCTGAAATAGGGTGTCGATTTCTGCAGTTTGGTATGAAATAGGGTATTGAAAACTGATTTTTCGGGTGTGAAATATTGAGTCCGAAGGCTTCAAGGGTGATCTACCCCAACCAAAACATATTAAGTACCCCCTCTTCCTTCCCCTGTGAACAGTCTTCTTGAGACAATTACAAGTCCATAATTTAAGAACTGACTTTTATTTGAACACGATAAATCCACACTGTCACATTTTAGGAAGTTGATTATCAAATTTTGTTCTAGGCTTGTTCATACTGCCGACGTACCGAAATTATCATTGTTTAAAACTTTTTAAGGCTGTAAAAGTTTAAAAGTTTCTTTGCTCTTAACATTTTCGACTTAAAAGTCATCTTCAGGGTACCCTGAAATGACTTTTAAGTCGAAAACGTTAGATGCAAAGAAACTTTTATAGCCTTGAAAAATTTTAAACATTTTATCTTAAAACGAACTTATGTCAGAAATTATCATTGTTAATCAACTTTTAAAGTGCCCATGAAACTACACTTTTATTTCATTTTTTCTAAAGCTCAAGTTTTATATTATGCATAACACAAAAAAATTAGGCAAAACATGTTTTGGATCAGCTTTTTGAGCATGAAAAGTTTGATTTTGCATTTGGAAACATAAGGCAAATTTGTCGCAAGGTCAGAACAGATCATGGTAGAACAGTTATCAGGTTTCACAATAGAAGATTGGTCTAGTCCTGGTCGTTTATCTCAAACAGTAGAAACAAAAATGCAAGCTTCGCTAAATTTTTTGGCCTACTTATTCGATCGTCCGCCATCTTGCTTTGTAGATATGAAGACGTCGTGTGACGTCACATCTCCGTTTTCCTATTTTCCAACTCGTTTTTGCCACTGAGTGGACTCTTTTTTACTTAAAATACAAAGATTTACTATTTATAAAGATATTGAAAGGTAGGTTTAAGCTGTTTCTTAAAAGTTACAGGCTGTTCCACAATTTAGGTGCATAAACAGAAAAATATTTGTCGCCGTTGGTTTTGCATGTAGTTGGAGTCGTGCAGGAACAAGCAGAAGTTCATTTGAGGCAGAACGAAGATAGCGAGTAGATTTGCGATGATACAGACCAGACCAGACAAGTACATCTCGGGCAGAATCCATTTAGTGATTTATAGGCCAGGAGAATTCTTGACAACATCGCGTTCAGGCAAAAGAAGACCGTGCGGAGGGTTAAAAGTGACAGAGAAAGTACTTCCTGGGATGTATGTGGCTATGCAAGAGTATTTTGATCGACGTTATGCCGTCACGTGTCACTTTTCTTCTTCCAGATTTCATAGAAAACCCATCTGTGTTCACTAGTCAAGGAATAGTTACAGTGTAAATTTAAGTTGTACAGAAGATAAAACATCGTTTCTCAAGATTAAATCTAAAACAGCGACTGTAGAACTCCTAAAATGTGCGTATTTTCAATTTTCATTCTCATAAAAAATGCTCTGGGAAGGCGCCATTTTTCTCTTAAAACTTGCCAGAAATGATGCTATGTACTACGACAGCAACATAAAAACTGATCTTTCTTCTATCAAATAGAGAAAGGAGAAGTTAGTTGCTGATCAGTGACAGTCAGTAAAGGATACGCCTCTAGGTAGGACGGCACGTACACTTTCTCCTTACGAAACTCCACAGCACAGCTCATCTTTGCCAGCTGCTCTTCATACATGGCCAGGCACTTCTGGTTGTTGAAACCATTTCCCTGGGGGAAGGGGGGTAGAGTCAGTGGAACTTTGTACTTTCCAAACAGTTGCTGAATTTGGAACTATGGCGATACTTAGTGCGTGTATGACAGAAAACCTCGTCAATACGATAGTTTGTTTATTCTTATCGTAATTATAAATTATTACTATCACAATCACAATCACAATCTCAATTAAAATCATAATCATGAACATAACCATGATTTTTACCATAACCATAAGCAGTCTTATCCATAACCATAACCATAACTACATGTATATCCATGTTCATAACCAGTCATATCCATTACCATAACCATAGTCACAACATGAATCTTACCTGCGTAAAATACTTGCCAGTTGGAGATAATACTTTAAAGGACAAGTCCAGGATTTCTCTCATGAAGTCCCACAGTGAACCTGTGATGGAAGTTTTATTCATTCAAACTAACAGTTTTTAAATCGCTATTCAACTCCATTCATGTTTATTTGGTGAAGCACAGCACAGAGTGATAAGATTCAAAATCATTGAGCCAAAGTCAAAGGCTTACATGGATTGAGGTTGGCAGCGGAAAAACTGAAGTACTTTACAGATTTGTTAGCTCAAACGTTCACACATTTATAAGCTAGAACACATAATTTCTATACCCTATTAATGATAAACTGCTGAAAATCCAAAAATCATATGCCCCTATTTATGATGACAAGGTTAAAAAAGTTAATCCTGACAGGCAGCATTTTCATGTATCTGCACTCATATATGGGAATACCCCCTCAAGGAACTTACCTTAAGTATGGAACAATACAAATTTGTTTCAACACTCGCAACTATACTCAGTATTAATCATCCATAAGCTTGAAACACCGGTATTTGTAGATAAAGTAAATGTGGTGACACATTTTGGAGAGCAATGTTAAGATTGCACAACCATACCCAGTAGAAGATTCAAGGGGAGGGTGGGGGAAGGGGGGCGCATCGGGGCAGTGCTCTTTCCCCTTTTCATTGCCCAAGTTAATAGTTTCACTGTAAAGTTACACCATTGAAGTCATTTACACATGTTAGGTACTTTGTGACTTAGTTTGACCCTCCCTTTCAAAGTTTCTGGATCCGCCCGATACTGAGAACAATCTTATTGTATACAACTGACCAGATCAAACCTTTAGTTTATACTTACCTACAGGAGATGTACTTATTGGAATTGCTGTCAAATCATTGATAACATAGTCGAATGTTCGTCCTTCTTTAATGTATCCCTCCATGGCCTTCACACAGTCATCAACTATTATCTAGAACAACATCATTGGCACAGTGACTGATTAGGATTGAATTGGGAAACTCCACTCATCCTCAACCCCTCATCACTGCCGCCTACCCTGACTATTATTATTACTAATTGGCCTCATGCACTGTCTGTAACATTGTGACAAAATACCAAGCCAGCTTTTTCCACTTACAATCATGGTACTTTGAAATACCATACAGTAATAATAGAATGATTTTGCTATGTCTAATTGTATGTATATTTTTGAGAAGCATTATTACTGAGTAATGCACTTCAAGATTATATAAAGTGCAGAAACAATTTAGTTGATCTTGATGCACATTACCTCATAATTAGATCCAGTCAGTGAATCCATTGACTCTCCACATATGCCCCTCAGGAACTTCACAGCTCCATCAATCACAAGTTGATCAATTTCTATCATTGTTACAAACTTGGGTGATTCTTTGAGAAGCTCGTGAAGAATTCCCCCATCTCCACCCCCCAAGATCAGCACGGTCTTGTCCTTGTAACTCTCTCTTCCTCCTCCAGTGATGGCTCGAGTATACAAAATGTCACTTTCTGCAAGATCTTTAAAGGAGATGAGGCATGCACAGTTAACAACTTTCCAAAGAAATTTTTCAGCTGATAAAGATCTTCAGTGATCTTTAGCTGAAAAATACATTATTTTCCAAGTCCGTGTTTGACATGCAGTAACATGTCAAGGCCTGCCTGAAGCAAAACACATGTAGACTTGATTAAAGTTCAATCATTTTACTTACTGACGTCATTGTCAAGAATCAACACATTGCCAAACTCGTTGGAGTGTTTAATTTTGATATTCTGGAATGGTGAATCCTTTTCATACAGTGTCCTGAAAAAAGAACACAGTCATATTTATTTCTTGATATTAAATTTCTAACTACATGATTGTATTATCAGAGAGAGAACACAATTAAGGGAACCTAAGCTGACAACTAACAATCACTGTCTGCAAATTAAAAGAATTAAAGCCTTGTATACAATATACCAGATAGAACTTTGTGTGGAAATGCAAGTCAGATAAGGTGGCTCCCACTTGAAATCCATTTTCCTGTGCCACTGAACTTTATGAAAGGCTTTATCAAACATTGTTAGGGTTCGTACCAGTTTTTGTAAGCTGGTGTTACAACAGAGTTACTTTAAACTTATCAATCGTTGTATTACCACCGGAAATTCTGTTTCCATGGCAACATTTGATTGCATTTTACACAAAATTTAGTTGGTGCACTACCTTTTTTATTACATCAAAATTTACTGTTTGCACATCAAAGCGCACTTTTAGGGAAATTTTAAAAATTTTCTGTCAAGAAAGTTTGGCACCACCTTAATATTTGTAAATATTAGGGTGGCACAAAAACCTCTCAACAAAATTTTTTGAAAATGTCACTAAATTGCTCTTTGATGTGCAAACAGTTTTGATGAAACAAAAATGGAAGTTCACTGACTAGTTTTTGAGTAAAATGCAATCTAATGCTAAAAATAAGGTATTTTAAGGCCTTGTTGTGTTGCCATGGTAATGCAAGCTTCCGTGGGAGAGCAAAAGTTGATGAGGTTAAGGGCTATAGTAACACCAGCTATCAACAAGTAGGAGTAATCTACCTCTACAAATGAGTAAGCTTTTCATAAAGTTCAGTGGTATTGTAAACTGTAAAACTGTTTGGAGCCACCTTAACCTAAATATTAGACAATATTACTGACTGTCTCTGTGTAACCCAGAGTGCTTTCCCCAAAGGAGGTCCTTTTTTCATGCTGGAAGTGAAATGCATAGTAATTTGCAAAAGGGGATACAGGTTTTAAGTTTGATGTATGAAAACAGGGGAAAGAAAATTGTTTAGGGTGTATGTGATTGTGTGACATCTACACAAAGGAGTTCAGTCACCTGATTAACCAAAATAGATGTTCATTCACTTATTTCCCACTGGCGTGGTTGTTCTGTTAGCCCAATTAAGTCCTAATCCTGGGTTACTTAGCTCTACAGGTTTTATTAAGAGTTAATAATAATAATAATAATAATAATAATAATAATAATAATAATAATAATAATAATAAGATCTTTATGGAATAATACTCACAACAAACGTGCGGGTTTACAATTATTAAAATTAAACCAATACTATACAATACTAAATCTAAATAGGAATAACTATATAAATACAGTACTATTTAATCTATAAAAAGTTAAAAAGGCATCTGTTTATAAAAGCGCGCTTAAAACGCCCAGTATTTACACGAGGTAGAATGAAGTTGTGACCACGTTCTCGCAGACATCGAGTTCTTTGATTTGGGAGAAGATCATTCGACAATGGTTGTTAGTGATTATCTTTTCCCATAGCTGCCTATCTCTAGTCCTAATCATATCACTTATAGTTATACGCTTGTTTGTGTACCCATACTTCTCTGC
>JAOBYE010320206.1:0-15337 GCA_025403585.1 Parazoanthus swiftii | reverse complement strand
ATCGCTACTATCGCTCCCGTCGCTACTGTCGCGAACGCTTAGGTTTCCATATAATCGCTACTGTCGCTGAATCATTTGGTCGCGACGGGAGCGACAGTAGCGACGGGAGCGATTATATGGAAACCGGGCTTAAGGGATCATTATCAGAGTTAGTAACAACCATCTTTCCCCTTAAGAGTCCAAGAGCCAATTGAAAGACACTACATTGTAAATACACAAATGCTTTTAAGGTCGACTTGGTAAAATGATGTTCTTACGCACGGGAAGGGAATTAGCCAACTCCAGCTTTTCATGAAGTGTTGAAATGTAAAACTTTGTTTGAAATGTCTTAAAGAGGAAAACCGATGACCTGAGCACTGCTTTCTAGTTTTCGCAACATATTTCTAGTTAATAATACTACAACTGCATTTAAAACTTTTGTTAATAATAGGATACGGATACAAACCCTTGGCTCATGTGACTCACGTGAGCTTGAAGGAAAATGAATTTTTAAAAACATGACTTTACTTACCTACTGGTCGAGGAGGCATTGTTACAACAGGAGGAGAGGGAGTGGAAGACGGAGCTGCTAAAAAGAAAATTTGATACATATTATGTAGTTTAGAGTTTTGTATAAATCTTAAACTTTCAATGTTCAACAGAGATTCCCGTACAATAACTGTCAGTGCAGTTGGATAAGAACATTTAAATTAAACACTGTAGTTGGATGCTTGCTTCTAGACAACGTTATCAAATATTCTGAACACTCGCGTTTGCCTCATGTTCCTTTTAAACATTTTGCGTGCCTTACAACTTCGTGAGTGGATGTTCATTGACAAAAGAAGACTTTTTATCTCAATATGAAGTTTACAGTTTCAACTTCATTAAGGCGGTAAAATACTTCTCTGGTTTAAAAAACAGTCTGCAGTCACTAGCTGCCACCGAAAAACACTTCTTTGGCGCTCTAGACCTGCTAATATTACGGTATACAAGCAGTGACAGTCATTGTAATTATAAGGTATAATTCAAAACTCAGAGGCTAGCAGCAAAACTGTGTAAGATTGATGTTCTCTGAAGCCAGTTTTCCACACGGTTCGTGAACAGGAACGTCAAGATGTTGGTCTACTTTCTCGCCGTTCTTTCGTGATACTTCATAGTGCTCTTCTCAAAAGAGGAGGGGATTTCTGGGTTTTAGACATGCTGGGAGAGGGGCAACTTAAAGTCCCAGACAGAAATCTAAAAAAAGTTTTGGGAGAACGTTTACTGCTTCGAGTTTGGAAAGAAACCCCCGTTTTTTTCAACTTCGCATATTAGATATACTGCTTACAGCACTTCACTTTTCATAAAAAACACTAGTTTCATGCTCTCTTCAAGCAGCCTCGGGTCTTCAGAAAGGAAAATACAGTGCAATCGCTTACCAGAAAAGACATTAACATAATCTTACCACAATTCTCTTCATCGCTTCCATCACCACAGTCCGGTGACCCATCACACCTCCAATCATTAGATATGCAATTTTTGGCTGTACGGCACATGAACTGGTTCTTGAAACAAGCCTTTTCACCTAAAAGAGAAACACAATGACGTCAAGTACGTCACGATAATTTCAAAGACATTTACTTATTTTTCAACTCAGTAAGATTCGTGCAAGTACAAACTCTTGTGTTCAAGAGTGATCCAAAAAGGCATAGCTTTTCCTTTAAAACACATGTGCTCTTTTGATCACACTCCATTTGATGGAGCAATTAACGTTGGTATTCTCCAAATTTGGAGTTTCCAAATTTCCAAAACATAAGACCAAAGCGCTGAATTTGAGCTGAATTTCTCGTTGCTCCTCGACATCATATATTTCCTGAACTTGAAGCCGTTCTCCGCCACTCCGATGTATTCCGATGTATTCGGGTGTCTTTGTTATCTGCCGTCACGGTGGCTTTGTAGAAGTTTTTTAGTCTGGCTTTAACCTGTATTTGCATAACTTCTCTGATGTGGTCGCATTATTCTGGGTTCTGTCAGAGGAGTTTGATTGCACTTTTTATGTTTGCCATGAAGATGTGATCCCTTACTAAAATGCTGTTCAGCGGGTATCTCTACCGATAAGCTTAAAGAAAACAACTTCTTCTCTGCCATACCTACCAGACCAGCTGCGGATCAACTAGTCAAGCTGTTTGCAAGGCTAGCATCATCAGCTGCCAGGTAACTGCACAAGTCGCTTCAAAAATCCATCAGACACAGCAAACCCGTAGATTGACTTAAGAATTATTTAATCACTATTATTTCTATTATTTTATAAATAGTTATAGTCTTCTACAGAGCATTGTCTAGTTTATAGTTTCCCTTAATAATTTGAAGCGCCCTTGAGGTATAAGGACAATGAGGATACTATTGATTTCTTGCTTTTTGCCATTACCTTGCCCGTTAATCGCCTCGGGAAAAGCACATATCTGCGTACAACCATCCGAACAGCACTGCCGGCCGTCGGGACAGTCACTATCAACAACACACTCATTGGACTTTGAAGGTGAGCACGAGGCGGGTCGGGGAAGAATCGGGCAATCTATAGAAAAAGTTTGAGTAATAGGTTAAGGAACTCGCCAAGGATCCGACATTTAGTGACTCAGGCGACCTTCAAACATAACGTAAGCCAAGCTTCCTTAAGTAAGAACCACCGAAACAGTACCAAAGGAATATTGTAAGAATAGTCAATTGGTATACCATCAGTGTCCACAAGGTACACAATGCATCAAAGTGATTAGGTTTTGTTTCACATCTTATGGTCATTTTTTGAATGTCCGATAAAACACAAACAATTAAGAGTAATGCAAATAAACAGTGTAGGAAAAACTGCCGAAACGTCATCTTGTTATTGTGCAAATGTACCACAGAACACGTGACTAAATGGAATCCAATTCAGCCCGTAACAAACCGGGTTATTTCTCTATAAAGCGTTAGCGCTATCCATACCGGGGTTGTTTTGTTGCTTGTCAAGCAATTTCACGTACAATGGTAAATACTTATAAATGACTTTAGAGTTTTACCATTAACGGTTCTTTCATTATAGAAGTATAAATACATGGCGGCCGTAAAAGAGCCTCTCCCCACCCCCACCCCCATTCAAAACAAGGTCAATACTCTATTCAGACTTAACTTAAACGGAAATTGCAGAAGTTATGCTGAAGTACATACCAGCTTTGGTGGAGTTCACTTCCTTAATATTAACACAGCCGTGTCGGCAGCCCATATTACAACACTTCATAAAATCCCCCAGGCAATTGTCATCTGACGTGCATTGGTCTTGTATCCCGGGGGGACATTCGCCTTGGTTGCTAAGTACCGGTGGACATGTACCGGGCTTCTGACTCGGCTTTCGTTGCGAAGCAAGCTGAGAGTCAGCATCTGGAACATTGTTACAAAACGAATCAGACATTAGAAAATAAGTGCCTCTTCTTCTGTCTTCTAAGATGCAGAATTTGTCAGACAGTAGACATTAGCGTCTCTTTCGTCTTATCATACGCTTTGCTGAAATACACACTCTAAAATACATGCTTCCTTGCTTTTGTTCGAACTTCTTTCAACCATTTCTAAAACAGCAAACGTGCCAGCGCCTTTTCAAGGCTATTATCTCCGTTCTCATCTTGAAACATGTAAATTAAACTTGTAGGGCATAACGATTCCGTATTTGAACTATATCTAGAATCGTCAAAAGGCTCATTGAAGCGCATCAAAGGAGTAAAGTTAAATTGGAATCGAAGATAACCTGGAACTAGCATTGGAAAATATATACGCAGGATGTTTACAAGTTATCAGTTTAAGAATTGTTAAACTGTTCCAGATTCTTTGTTTCGATTGAATAAAATGCGACTTCAGCAATTTTTTTCCTGAATCAGAAATAAGATAAAAACTTAAGCTCTAGGCTATCACACTACAGAAACCAAAACAAAAATTCAATTTTTAAAAAAATATTAATGGTTTTCAAGGAACATCCCATCTAAAGCGCTTTAAACATTAGCGACACAATAGATCGAAATAAAATTTCTCATTAACTCTAAGTTTGTACAAATCCAATTAACTAATTGATGAACACCGTGCAATACATGGTGTGAAACATCTATCAACGCAAACTGAATAACTTCAACTAAGCTGTATAACTTCTAGAAACCCCGCTGACCATTGGAGGCAGGTGTTAACGCTTCAGGTAGAGCTGTCGGTTGTTTGACAACGTAGGGATTAGGTTCCAGTGTTGGCAGGTCAAAGGATAAGGAACATCTCCTGGTGCAGCCGTTTGAGCAGCATTTGTACTGGTCGGGGCAGTCATTGTCTGCACTGCAAACCTCGATCTCATCCGGTGAACAGTACTTGGGAATCGGCAGCCGAGGACACGTGCCAGGTCGGTTCTGCCCGTCTGTAGCTAGTACAAATAACGATAATAAACAATGTTAGTTGTTTTTCCTTGTTATGTGAGTGTAAAACAATTATCCTGGCCTTGAGTGGTAGCCTGAGTTTCTGTCCGAAACCTCAAGCTGCTTAAATGGATCACCTTGCACGATTAGCTTTTGTAATTGTAACTTAATCTAGGTGATCCCATACATGACTTGTATCTAATTAAATTTTGTTTATTTCTAAAAGTACTTCTCAATGCACAAAATATATAGGTATTTGAATGTATAAAGTAGAGAAGAAGACTTGAAACAGTTTATAGTTTTTTTGTTTATCGTAACTAGCAACTGTTAAGGGGTCGTACCAAAAACACAAAATAGTTTAAACAAAACTAAAAAGACAACAATTTTGGTGTGGCCACATTTTCTTGCAATTAGGCTAAAAACGTTTGGTTTTCATTGTTGTGTTATATTTTTTGGAATTTTAGTATGAATATTTAACGGTTTCTAAACTTAAGCAGTTCATAACCTCACCACAGATAATTTTTTATTGCCGTTTTGCAGTAAGGATCACTAATGTAATAGCTAAGGACTGTCAAGGTAATTTACTATTTTAAATGAATGAATCTTTATTCATACACAGAAACTGCGTCAATCGTAAATGAACTGGTTTCCTTGTAGGCCGTGTTCTATGAAACTATACTAATTACAAATTCAATGATACAAATTTAAAACGTTTAATTCCATTTACAACTATTAATAAATACTGCAAACATTGAAGACAAAATGATTAAGAATTATTAGTGCGAATACGGTGATTAGGAAGTCTTGTGTAACAAACTGTGTGCGTTTGTAATTTTTTTACTTTATTATTTTTATAGCGCTTAACTAGAGGAGTCTTTGGCGTACTGAATAAGTTTTCTTTCCCGCCTTTTTTAGTTATTTTAGTTATTATGGAGCTTGGAACTTTTGTAATTCAAAAATAATAAAAAATCTCCCTTCCTACTGCGAGGGTTTGCCCCAAAATGCAAGTGGTGGTTAAACAAACCATTTGTCTTGTTGTTCTGTGCTCCGGACGCCGGACTGGAACACAACCGGACACAGGTATTAGGGCAGCATTTGTAATCGTCCGGACAGTCGCTGTCCCCCGAACAGAAGTCGCGACTGTCTTTTGGGCAGAAGTCGGGGACGGGAAGCGAAGGGCAGTCTCCTTGCTTAGACGCACCTGTGAATAATCAGTTGCTATCAGTGTGTTATGTGGGAACATTACAATGTTTAATCTCGTTGGAGGAGAATCAGTACTGGTATCTTCAGGGTAGGGGTCAGAAACAGGAAGCGAAGGGTAGTTTCCGCACATGAATGTATACCTGTGGATAATCAGTTACAACCACGTGTTCTGTAGAAATGCAGTACTCCCCACGTGATGCTGAGGTGTGCAAGAATGATCTGTCTTTGAGTTGGCGTAGGTTCCATGTCCTCGCACGAGTTCAGGCATGAATTTTAGAGACATATTTTGCATACTTGTGCCGAGTTGTGGGGTTTATAATTGATTTCTCCTTGAAGTTTTGTACAACAAAATACAGGTTGGTCAATGTTGAAATTATAAAAACAATATTGGTAACAATATTAAACAATTCGTAATGACAACTTCGAGTTTTATCATGCCAAAACAAATATAAGATTAATGATAACTATTACTTATCATTATAATATCAACGATATATCCTTTATCTATTCAAAATTAATATAATTATTGTTATCATTAATATCATTATAACATGCTATCATTGCTATTGTCTTTATTTCTATTCCCTTTCCAACGAACCGAGCAGGTTCTGCAGACCAGAAACGCAATGAAGTAGACCGTTTGTTCAGCGAAGGAATAACTGAGATTAACTTTGATACTTTTGGACCTATTTGATTTGTGCTTGCTTCTGTGTTTGTCTTCAGGTACAAAATTTCCAACAGCCCATAATTGGCAAATGACTGTCTGTTCACTCATGCTTACTGATGCTGCAGATATATCTTTCCTGCACTTAGTAACCACGTGCCAGAAAGCAAATTAGACATACCATTACAACTATACTTAGCAAACCACCCTCTATAATACACCCTCCTTTCCAACAGGGAATGATCAGTAAGCCTACAATTACTTGGTTTTTCCAAAACTACGCTTGCACACGGGAAACGTTACTTGTGCAACCACCGTAAAAAAAGCAAAATGAGAGCTAAACATTGTCCCGGGTAGGATGGTTTTTTTTCGCCAAACCAAAGTGAGTGTTAGATGCTACAAAGCATCAGTAATGCAAATACTTTCCTTTCATTTTGTCTTATCTGTGAATTTTGAAACGCCCCAAGAAGACTCCCCTCCATATTAACTCCACCCCCAGCCCCATCTGGAAGGCCTGTTAACAGTTACCCGGGGAAATTAAAATCATGACTTTTCTCAGGGAAAACAACATCAACATAAAGAACTTGTTAGTATAAACATTAAAACTTGTCAATGTTTTGTATTCGTCACAATGTAAACACGCGGTCACGTTACAGTTTAGCCACTTAAACAGCCGGGGTATCGTATTCGCCAAAGTTTTATTTACAAGCTCTATAAAGACCACCCAACTGCTTTTGTTATCTGTTATAGATGTTTTCGGAACAGAGTTCAAATAGTAGTGGATCCAACTATATAAAATCACCCCAACGATTGAGCTGGCAAGGCAAACGAAAATCAAAATACCCTTTTGCAGAACAATTACTGAATAAGGAAAAATTAATGACTAGTAAATAGAAGACTGTCAGAGTTAAGGTTACAGATTTAGTGTTTCTACAATTTAGTTAAAAAGACGGGAAACTTATTCTAGCAGAGTACGACTCGTATGCTCTGAAGGAGTTCCTGAACAGAGAAGAACAGAAGCGATTTGGGCGGAGTTTCAAATACCGCTAGGAAAGAATACATTACATCACTTATTCGTTAAGGAAAATTGCAAACATCGTAAAGACTCTTGTATCAAAAAAGAACAAAACTGAATGGCACATCCAGCCAATGGGAAATCGGGGAAAGATTAAACATTTAAAGAAATGAAACGTGACTTGTAACTGCGCAAAAGCTGGGTTCGGGACTGCGGCTCTCTCCTAAACTTTTTGCCCAGGGCGACTCCTTGTAAAAGAAAGGAAAGCCGACCATCAAAGCAATACGGTTTGATAATATTTGCACCTTCAGGCTGAGTTAATGTAAAGCCGTGTAAGGCTAATGTTCAGCTGTCAAAACAGGGGAGAGCAATTCTCGAGAAACGGACACATGCAATTAAAAGCTAATTTCTGAGTAAACGACCCGCTTGGTATTGATGATGTCCTGAGGGAACCAAAAATAAGACAAAATACGCTTTGCGCAGCAGGGTTCAGTTCCGATACCGCAACATTCCCACTGTTCGACCGTTCAACAAATCCTTTGTTGTCAATAATTGCTTTCACATTTTTAAATGTGTATTAGAGCTATTTACTGTATCTTTTTGGTTGTTCAAAATAGTTAGAATAACAATTTACTATTACAACGTTAGTCGGTCGGAAGGATCAAACTTTTTAAATGAAAAAAAATCACAACTGCCAAACTCAAGGGAAGTCCACATAATTAGTAAAACACTTCCTATCGACTTAACAATGTTTCCTACAAATTCTTTTAATTACGATTGTCGATAATCTTGGTCATATTTTGAATACGTTGGGATTTTTTGAAACAACGCAACACGTTTAACTCGCAACATGGCATTTAAGAGTTAACTGAACTTTGGGAACTTTGTTTGAAATGATCTATTCATTTTCGACCGCCCCGACACACCATCCCTTGGTTTCCAAAGGATGAAAAGGTAGGCTTGTTTGGTACGAAAGGTATGCGTACATAAATTTTCTTGCTTTCATTTTACTTTTGAGTGCAAATAAAGATATTGTTATTGTTGTCAATGCTTATTGTTAATATTACGGCCAATACTTTTAAAAGAAATTGTTTCAAGAAGAAAAGAAATGTTTCGGGAAGGCCAAGTACACTTTGACCTGACAGTTCATTGTATACCTCAGATATTTAAAGTTCAAGTTTTTCAATGTTTTGCATGCCATTTAATATGTAATGTTGACGAAAACTCAAACAGCGCCATCAGAAAGCTGACTCGTTAAATACGTATCTGATATGTATTAACCAGCACTTTATAGTATGTTGAAACAACAGGCGTGGCTTTGGTCAAGAACGTGAGCAATCAAAACGAGGCTCTGGCTGCCAAACGAAACTTAGAAGCAGGTATCAATTTAATATTTCTTGTTGTTGACAACTACCGAATGCACTTGTATTTCGTTACTCTACTACAATTTTGTTAAAAAACAGAATGCTCATTTGTGTTACAGATGTTTGGTCGTTTTGCCTACTTGCCTACTGACAAATCCCTCTAGGGCTTTAAGAACATGAGACAGTTTGACTAGAGAACTAAATTTGGTCAGGAGTGATCTGCACTAAATACATGAAATAGATCAACTATGAAAAAGGTGTTTGGTTATAGAGGATAGTGCCCATATTGACCTCCGATTTTTTTAGCAATTACGATACATCTAAGATATTTATGATATGCAGACAAAACACCACGGGGGTGCAGAATATTCCAGAATGAATACACAAAACTCCCCTGAATTATTTGATTTGTCACGCAATTGCTTTAAACCTGCATGACTGTCATGCAAGAAAGTGACACGGTCATACTTTCACATCAGTGGAACCAAAACATTTTATTTGTTTGTTTGACTGTTAAAATTGCGTATATAACGAAGTAACTTTGTGATGCCGAACTTGCAGTTTGTTTCCCTAACAACGAAAAGTCAGTTTGCCAATGTAATTTTTCTGTTTTGCAACACCTACTGATCACAAGGTCTCGGATATTAATGCACCTGTGAAGCTGGTGCACACTTTAATACCTATCTTCTTATTCTCGGCAAATTAAACATTTCGGAGGGAACAATTTTCACCTTATTTTTTTGTTAAACGTTTTAATCATTCAAAGACCGATGTAACAAAAAGATGAATATAGTCCTGCCTCAGTTAATGATCGGCCAAAGAACAACGGGTAGACATAACGCGGTCTAACATCGTGCGCAGCGTCCAAACTATAACTTGTTTTGGGGGTTTTCGTTGCTGATGTGTATCTGGGCAACAATCACTAAGCTGCAACTACCTTGACTAGATTTTAAAAATGCTGCCAGAATTTGTTAAGATTAGCGAAATGATTGATGGACCTTTTGTCACCTTCGTTTCCTGTGAGCACGACTGACTGGAAAGATTTTGACGTGACCTCACGAAACTGTTTGGCTTCTTATCTATGAAATATACTATAGGACTGTTGAGAATCGAACAGATTAAAGAACACAGAGCGTCTGTCAGGAGTAAAAACTACTGTTTTGTCAATCTCCAAAAGCGAAACATCTTCAGTGAGGTAAAACGCAAGAAATATCTTAAGTAAGATCCTGACGGACCTGTTAATTGAATAACTTCAACGCCTGGGCTACTTTCAGTAGACTGCAGGGCTAAACCTCTCGACACTCTACTGCTCGTTCATAGGGTCGGTCCACGTCAGACATTTTTTGAAACTGGTAAATAAGAGCGAAATACTATACTATTGTTAGAATAGGAGATTTCTTCAGCTGAAAAACTAGATATAGCAGTATGAGATCCAAAACCTGTTGAGTTTTCTTATCTTCGCTAATACATTTTATATCAGAAAGTCAATATTACATATTATAAATATATTAGATGCTATCCGGCAAAGCACTGGTTATGAGTTCCATGTGTTGCTTGCTATTTAGCGCGCACAAAATAATACAATAACCTTCGCCACCGGCAGCTGTTGCTCATTTGCTGTTTTCAGACACCTCGGATTACTACGGAAAAAGTGCTCTTGCAGACTCAGCAAGCTTGGTGCACAATCTCACGTACAGACCCACTACATGCACAAATCGATAGCTGGTTTAAAAGCCAGAGTTTCCGTCGATGGTAAAATAGCTGCTTTGGATAAAAAGAGAAAACGTATAGATTATTGTGTATGACGTTGTTTCATGAGCTGATTGCAAGACCTCAAGTCTGTCTTACCTTGGGATTTAAGAAAAGTGCAGCTGGAGAGCAGTAATCCGATGTGTAACCAGGTAACTAACATCTTGGCAATGTTGCACCGTCCAATGTTGATCCTAAAATAAATTCACGGTGTTCTTGCGCGCAACTGTTAATGAGCGAAGGCGTGGTTGGAATCCAGTAATTCCTTTGGTTAAACAATTTCCCAAGACCACGTCGGGAGAATATTTTGTGTGTGACACAATTTATACACTTGGGTCGGAAGCGATATCAAAGACCTGTATCACACACAATATTCTGAGCAGTATTTAGATACATAAAAAAGCTGTCGTCAAAGTTCGTATGGCAGATGAGGTAGTGAAAGACCCCTTGACATCTCTGTAAAGAAGAATAGAAGAAGACATACCTAGATCGTGGTAGGTCCTCGTCTGTATGACAAGCGGCATGATGTTTACAATATCTCACTGAGTTGTAATAGAATATTGTACAGTGTACTCGCCGGTTACCTGCATTGAGTCAGATCGATCGCTTCTGAGCTGTTTTTGATGTCAAGTGGCGAGACCGCAAGGGGATCATGCTGTCTTCCTTGCCGGACTGCCGAGAGGGGATGAAAGATTGTTTCATTCATCAACAAAAAAACTGAAAGGAGTCAATAAAACCAAAGTTGAATAAAAATTTGGTAGAATTTCAGACTGGTTTTGGTTATTACATGTTTGCTATATTTTAAAGAACCTTAAATAGCGACAAACGAGTTGTACAACTGTAATCTTCAAATCTCCCAAAAGAGGTGTCAAACCCAAAACAATTTTCGGCAAGTTGCTTGGCCACAGAATGCGAGACGTTTCCCAGTATCTTCAAATCTGAAATCGCTTTCAAGCGGGATTTTTCTAATTTTCCGAGGCTTTTTTTTAACTCAATTCGCCGAACTATGCTTTGAAATGCAGTTTAGCTTTTGCGAACTGCTCAAACTCCGGATAACACTCTGATAACTTGTTTGCCAAAAGGCCACCGGCTGGTTTTTGTCCCCGGCCCAATGATCAGAAACCAATCCTCTTTTGTGTCATCCGAACGGATGTTTTGCCCTTTAACAGATATTTGGAAGAGCTAGATTGATTAAGGTTATCTATTGCGAGCCCCAACACGTCCCTTTTTCTTAATAAACAAGTTTAACCTGTGTCAATCCTATTTAGTTTTTTTTTGTAATCCGTTTTCTGCTTTGCGTGACACGCTGTGATTACGTGACAGAACGTGTTCAAGCTGTGACCAATTGCTGACAACGATTGTATTTCGAACAACGCGTTCCACTTGTGTATTTTAAGGTATATCCTTGTTCAAATTTACCAGCTGTGCTCGCGGAAGCAGCATTCGTGCAAGACTGTATATTTAGCCTCAATCATAACTTTATACTTGTCGAGAAATTATATTGTGCATGGGCAACATAGCTAAGCGGTATAGATGCTGCTCTGTCACATTAGTTTAAACATTTTATCTACTAGTAAAAATAAAGAAAAACAGATAAAGCAAAGTATTATTTTTCTTACTTGTAATTTCATAGTTCACATTTTATATCCAATGTTATTTATCATTTTTAAAACTAAATATTGCAATTTCAGCAGGATTTTGCTTAGAAGATCTTATCTTAAGAAAAACTCAAATACTTCACATTTAGATTTGAGTGTAATGACTAATGTCGTAAAAAGGAAACTGATTCAGATTATAGTTGGAAGAACTGATATTAAAACGGTTAAGTTCCGCTTAGCCTGTCCTGCAGTCTTACCAAATAGTCAATATATAATCTTTATCTGCGTTTTGGTAACAGCTGTATTACACGAGATCATGCCAATGTTGAACCCAACTTCATCTTAGGGTAACCAGAGGGCGAATGAAATTGTTATTGACATAGTGGGAGAATTTTGAGGAGCAGAAATCAGGTGCGTGGTTTGTCAGTTGAACGAAGAAATTTTGAAGCATCACGCCACTGCGCGGAACAGGCGAGACAATGGTCCATCAAGGGCTATAGTCTAACAAATCGATTCTTCAACGAAAGTTTAGTAGTTGTTGAATGAGGCTGAGCGGGACATCAATCGACGAAAGGCAATGCCAATGGTTCAAATGACAATGAAACGTGTTGGTGGTTTAGAAAAAAGTTCTGAAGTTCTGCAATTTTTTTCTTTAGTTAAAATACGTGTACCAGCTAATAACTTGCCAGTTTTGCTTAACATCCTATCTTGGTGAGTTCTTATCACACTGACTTCTGGGCAAGTTCTCTAATTTTCTCTGGCCCTGATAAAACCACCGAAAAGTTTACCCAAATTTTACTAGCAAATTGACAACAATCTGCGGCTTAGATCGACCTTTACAGTATTGTTTCATCTTTTTCAAACCATAACATCATACACAGAAATAGGAATATAAAAAATTTGTTAGATGTAAGACTTATTTGTCTTTACATTTCGGTGAACGTAAATGATCGTAACGCCTTTCAAGAAAATATTTTATGGAAAATGGCTTTTCTACAATATGTACTTTTAAGGGTTTTACGTTAATAGAGTGATCGTTGCGACAACAACTAATTTTGAAGGCGTTGCATCTTGGTAAGTGTCTTAATTGAGGTTTCCACTTTCGAACTGATCCAATGAATTACGAATCGAAGCGTCATGCAGCTTTTTTAGTTTCTGCGAACTACACGAAAGTCAACATACTCCCATCCATATGGCCATACTTACGGTATTAAAAATACCCTTGTTTAACAGGATGATTGTCAAACAGCAGATTTTTGCCAAATAATTGTTTAAAAATAATTTTGTATGATTTTTGTTGGTGATTCCAAGTTTCATACATGGCAAGAAATAAATGGCAGCAAAACGTTTTCACTTCAGTATGCATTTCAAAAGTTACATCTCCACGAACACTTTATAACTAAGAAAATGTATTTAGAACAATGGGAATTTTCGAAGATCTCCAAGTTGTTTTCGTGACTATTAACCACCCACCGAGGAACAGTTCGTTCATTCAACATAGAGGTGTTGCCACTAGATTGTGGGGAATTCCTGAATACTTTAAGGTTACTTACACCAAGTTGTTAAAATTATTCAGCTGTCGCCAATCAGCCAAAGAGGGCTGTAAACAAAATATGTGAGGAACTCCTGAACGTTTTGAGGTCAGACAAAAAATTCGGATGCTTTACATTCTTTCATAGTCGCATCATTCAGCCGGAGGGCTTAATGCCTTGATTGGTCTTAGGGAATTGATCCAGCAACTTCCAATCTGCGCAACCAAGTTTGCAAGGAGAGCGGGAAGACAAACACTGGATTTTGCTTGCTTCAAGTTAACCCAACAGCATAAATGATTACCAATAGTGAAACCAGAAATAATCACCGTATCCTATGCGTGGTTGTATCCAAATATCGTGAAGGCCTTAGATTCGTGTGTAGTAACTAGAATGGTATGATTGATAAAGCCCATGAACGTTTTCTAGCCATTATCTTACGAAAGGACGCTTGCAAAGATGTCATGAGACAATTTTGATTTCAAGGAAAAATTAGGTGATCAGAAACAAAGATAGGTGCAAATTAGGTCGACTTACTCTTTTGCTCGCAATCAGAAGGAGAGTAAAGTTATACAAGCATTCTATCCTCTCTGCAGATTTAATAACCATAGCCCAGGCGAGTTCAACGAAATTGGCTGAAGTAATGGTTGGTTAAGTATTTTTAGCTCTTTAAGCACGAACCTTTAACCATAAAACCTGAACTTCATCTGCAAATTCCTTTTAATAGGCCTAGTAGGCGTTGGATTTCAACGAAGTTAGTTGTAAACGCGATTATTGAAATGGCCAAGAATTGTTCTACTCGTTTGTTTAAAGCATGACAAGGTTTTCTTAAGATTTGCGACAAATTTCTGATTTGGCCTATGGGCCCCTATGCTTGCGCTGTTCTTCTCCATCTTCCCTCAGTGATATTACTGGTCTCTACTTGCTCTTGCTTTCGATGCAAAAGCTTTTGATTTAGCTTAGAAAGTAAGATTGATCACACAGAATGGCTGCTTGGTATCTGCTCTGACGTACAGATTTTCTGTCCTAGCTCTGGCAAATCTTGCCTGATCGAACTTGTTGAAGTATCATTGCAAAGATCTTACATTCTCATAACACAGGAAAACGTTAACAAACTTGTGACCTGAAAAATGATGACTTACATCAAATGACGTATTAATAAAGGGTTAACAAATAAGGGTCCCAAAATAAGTTCACAAATAAGACCACGAGCATTTTATAGCAAACTAGAGAGAGCGCGTCTCCCAAAATAAGAGTTAGAGCTAGGGTTCCGGTTGGGGTTAGGGTTAGGGTTAGGGTTAATGTTAGGGTTAGAAAGAGGGTTCCGGTTAGGGTTAGAGATAATGTATAAGGTTAGTTTTAGGATTAGGGATGGGTTAGGGTTTAGATTACGAGGTTTAAGTTTGGGAGGCGCACTCTCTCTAGCGGCATGTGATGCTTTCTAACAGATCGATTCTCAAATATAGAAGACTTAGAACGCCACGATTATAGAAGGTAGTTCTGGCCAGACGCGTAGTTCTGTTGAGTCCTTGGGTCTGACAGGTTAGTTCTCAATTTGAACAAAAAAATTACAGGAAGTAGACTCGGCTAGTTGCTCAGTTCTGCCGAATCAGGCCTGACGAGCGCAAGCAGTAAAGGCGGTAAAATATGCACGCGCGTGTCTTGACTGATGCGAGGACAGAATAATTCCTTTGACTGGGCCGGTCAGACCGGTAACTGAAAAGCTTCCTCAGCATACTTTCTCTGTTCCGGTCTGGATACATATATTATATTATATCATATCATATCATATCATATCATATCATATCATATCATATCATATCATATCATATCATATCA
>JAOBYE010320095.1:0-15339 GCA_025403585.1 Parazoanthus swiftii | reverse complement strand
CGAGTTATACAAACAAGAAAAGGGAAAACGGAAAGTTAAAAATTCAGCAGCCGTCTTCGTTGACGTTCCCGTCCTAGTTGCTTAAGGTCCCTAGTTCCCTTCTTATACACTCTATGGACGTCAAACTCATCACTGTGTTTTCCAATGCATAGCTCTGCAAGCCAGGCTTAGCACTAGTGTTTCACTCAGTATTATTAGTGTTGAGTACAAACCTCTGCAGCCTGCTCCAGAAGCAAAGTCAAAGTGATCAGGTTGACACCTGTTGCACTGTCGCCCAATCACGTTCGCTTTACATGTACACTGTCCCCCATACTCCGCACACAGTAAGCTTTGGGAACCAGTGAAACTACAGCTACAGGCTGAAGGAGAATCAGAGGCACAGTAATCACAAACAGCTACATGTGCAAAGAGTCCCATAATATACTCGAAACAAGCTGCAGTTCGAGGCAATTATGATAGAGAGAGCTTTAATGGATTAACAGAAGTGTAAATTTGGTACTACATTAAAATGTGAGAACTAGAAACAACAAATTAACTACAAATATAATTTAGAAAATGAGGAAGCTGTTTAAAGTGTACAAGCTAAGGAAACCTAAAACAATATCTACTCTAATCTTTGTGGATATTTCAGAGTGTATATTGAGGCAAATTGTACTTGAAATGATTGAAAATTCTACCTTGTGCCTCTCCATACATGGCGCCATAGAATGAAGCCAGCGCCCGGCTGCCCATGGAAGAGGAACCTGACCATTGTCTCAGGCCATGAGCCTGACGGTAGTAGAATGTCATGTTCTGCTTTTCTTCAGCAGTAGCAATTTTGTATTGAGTCCATTGGGTGATGTACGGCAGTAGCACAATCTGAAGAGGGAATCACGATCATATGCCTGGTGAAATACTGGCAAGTACACTATAACTTGTGTGGATAAAACAAACGAATATGATAACTTTTCAGTGCTAACATTCATGAAACCCCAGCAACAGATAACCACACAACAGTAACGAAGTGATGAGTCCAAGACTATAACAACACTTGTAAACTGTTCTTCTCAAAATATAAATTTTATAGATATTATTCTATGCATACAGATGGAATGAGGTCATAAATATCCAATTAGCCTATTTAGAAACTGCTCTTCAAAAGCAGCTTGAAACGCGGGGGCTGAAACAAGCATACTGGTAAGAGGATGTAAATACCTAGGGTTGGGAGGGAGGAGAAGGTGCTCCCTGAAATGAAATGAACTTTATTTATTTATCGTCAATGCGCTGGAATGGGCAGTTGCAATATTAGTCCGCACCCCCCCTATTGAGGACATGCGGAATTTCCATAGAGACTCCTGTAAAGGGCGACAGGAATTTCCAAGGACCCCCCGATTTTGGACCTTTGGATTTCCACAGGGACCCCTGAGGGGACAACAGGAATTTCCAAGGACCCCCCGATTTTGGACTTTTGGATTTCCACAAGGACCCCTGTAAAAGGGACAGGAACAACGACAGGGAGAGGGGTCCAAAGGGGTCCAGGCCTCTTCCGTGGACTCTTCCCTGGAAATCCAGAGAGGGTACCTTTATACTCCTCTTGGATTTCCTTGGGGGGTGACCTTTTATTTCTGCGGATTTCCAGGGAGGGGCAGAGAAGCCCCCATAGGAAATTCCAGGGGGGAGGGGTCAAGGAGTGTGGAATTTCCAGGGTCCCCTCTCAGCCCGCTGACGTGTCCTCAATAGGGGGGTTGTGGATTAATTTTGCAACTGCCCAATTGGTTTCCCAATCTCCCAAGCCAGTGGCTTAGCTTGACGGCACAGGTATTGGTGTGAAAGTCGGTTTCGTGGAGGTAGGAAAACCAGAGAACCCAGAGAAAAACCCTTGGAGTCATAAGGAGATCGCTAAGTCTCAGCCCACATGCGATTGCCCTTTTTTCAAAATTTCCACTTACTGAATCCACAGTAATCTGTGCATCTGCACTGACACCACTACCATGTGGTATCTCCACCACTACTCTGTGAGTTCCTTTCAGCATACACTGACCACCAGTGCCGAAAGTTGCAAACTCACTACCAGCTGTTATGTTGGTGAACAGGATCGTCGGCTCATTTGTTGTGTGGACTGCCACGCCGTCACAAGAGAAACTAGAAAAGTTTGTTCGAAGCAATGATACCATTTTTACCATCTTCCAGTTGGAGTTTGTCTGTTGAATTAATTAACAGTTATTATTAGTTGAACCAAATACGACAAGAATAGTCTAAGACATGTAAAATGTAAAGACCACATTTTTCTTTTATGAATTTCTTAATAAGGTTTTATACTGATCATGACTCTCCTTCCCTTAACTTTCCTGTCTTTGGAAAAAAAATTATTGTATTACTAACTGGAATGGTTAATAAGGTCATTGGTAATTAGAAATCTATACTTGGCCTACCGATTGACATTATGTACGTGTAAGTGTTTAAATCAGTTGAACTGAAGTGTAAGCACTGGTTAGGTACCAGTAATAAGAAAATAAATGTTTCTTTTTTGCCACTAAAAACCTAAGAGAATTCAGCTGCCAGCCAGTTGACAAGAAGCTTTGAATGAAGTTAAATTTGGGCCTTGAGGAGGGGCAAAATATGAGCTTGTTTAACTTAACCACTTTAAAAAGCCAATCAAACGGACTAACCATGAATCGAAGCACAAATGTATAGACTCCTGTATGAGGTACATCAACAAGAAATTCCAGCTTAGTAGGAGTCGACGCACTGACACCTGCAGTTAACACAACTCCAACAAATAAAATGTTTCTTCCAGCAGTATCAGTAATGTATGTGTGGTTTATTTTCTTCTCCTGGGGCTGTAAACAAGAAAAAAATGCAATATTTTAATATAATTAATATAATTATTTTATATTCTATGGGCAATCCCATGAAAACCCTATTTGATAACTGTGGCATTCTCCTAAGATACTTGAATAATTAAATTTTTATAATTATTATTATCACTGCTATTATTAATAATATTTTTAAAATTGTTATCAACTCTTTATTAGTGTTACTATTATTATTATTATTATTATTATTATTATTATTATTATTATTATTATTATTATTACAAGTGCTACATCAACCAATCATGTGCATCCTTGTTGCCAGGTGCTGCATTGTTTCAACAGTTATAGGATTTTATTCGGAACTGTATTTCATGGCACTTGGCAAATATCTGGACGACAAGCAGTTTGCCTTCACATACACACTACTATACGAAGATACATGTAGTTGGCAAAAATAAATTTTTAAAAAAAGTTCAAAATATTTTTCAAATCTCGGCAAAAAAGCATAAAGCATAAAAGGAAATGTTTAAGATCTATGAAAAAGTTTAGAAAGGTGTTAATTTTCACACTAAGACTTCAAATCCCTTTTGAAGTCTTGCATACTCATAAAAATACAATATTGACAGTTCTCTTCTTAGCATTTAATTTAAATGAAAAAATTAAACAAGAATCTGAGTGTAATTATATTTGTAAACTTATAAAACAACAAATTAATATAATATTTAAAATTTTAACTAAATGAATGGGAGAAAAAAATGTTGCTACAAAAGGGATCCTGGAACATTGACCCCCATCTCACCCCACCCTTACCCCCTATTCTCCTTCTTTCCTCACCCCTCACCCCTACCCTCACCCCTACCCTCACCTACATGTAGGACCTACCTAAAGTCTGGAATCCCACTTGGACAACTGATACCTGCCCCAGCCATCACAATAACATTCTTACATTTCTCCTCTCTGATCAGTGATGCTACATCTTCAATGGTTGATGCAGAGAAAGTGGTGACACCTCTTCTTGTTCCAGAATGAATCTTCCTCAGTGTGGCGCTGCTGGGTCTGTTTGACGTTTGGGGACTGGGTGTTATTGATAACTTTCTAAATGATGTCACCAGTCCTGAATCTGATTGGCTCTTCTTCACATTTCTTGTTTTCTTGTTTGTTTTACTTGGGCTCGGTGTTCGAACAGCAGCCCCATTTGTTAAGTTTTTAGTTGGTGATTTGCTCGGTGATTTGATGGGTCGCTTGCTTGGTGAACGCGGTGGTGGACGCTGTCTTTGCACTGCCTGCATTATCACTGATGGTACAAACTGTAGTTTCAGTAAAAACTATTTCCTATGACATTCCTAATTAGATTCACTCTCGCTCCTGACCACTGTAAATATTGCACATGATGATAAAGATGATAATAATGTTTGATAATTACTTTATTTATTTTCAGATGACCTTTATACTCACTGCAACTTCATTTTTCATAAACCTGTATACTGTCATTAACTTATAAAGTTTACAAAAATTTGTCATACATTGAAAGCCAACTGAAAACACTTTCTCGAATAACTCAACTGGAGTTGTCACCTAATCTCATTATGAATCATTCTTGCTGTTGAGGAACACTTTGTTTTCTAGTGTTGGGATAATACGGGTTGTTAAACTAGTCAGAGCAAGTTCCCCATACCCAATTACACTACGAGTATACCAGATGCAGTCATATATCACACAGTTGAAAAACAAAAGTCTAGCATTCCCCTGTAAAAATGCCTTATAAAGTTCCTTAAAATTCATGAGCAATCTGACAAACAGTTGAACACTGCCTCATGGCCTCCTCCTTAGTTTGGTCACCTCATTGTTATTGTCACTTTTTTTGGCCTAACAAAACGGCCATACATTTTCTTACAAAAAGTCATGTTAATGCGATCACCATTAATAAAGCCAACGGCCAAATTTTGAAGTCCCAAACAGTCAGTTAATACAGCCATTCACGCTAAATTTTAACAGAAAATGAAAATGCCTGTGACTTATCAACTTCACTGAATTGTTATTTAGTATTTACTAGTCAAACAGCTGATTTACTAGTTATATACAATATAAACAACACACCTTACTGTTTCAATTATGGAAACTATATCCACATTCGAGTTGTTTCTAGGAAGAGTGATTGCAATGTAGTTGTCCTGATGACCATTCAGTAATGAAATCTGACACTGCCCCGTTAATACGGCCAAATGTTTTGGCCAGTTGGTGACCGTATTAACGGGGTTCCTTTCAGTAGTTTTATAAAAGTTGACTCAGCTGTAGACTGCTGGGAGCTGAATCACGTAAATTCGTTTACAAAGCTTTTGAAAGTTAACGTTTCGCAACAAACAGTGCCAAGATGTTGTGTAGACTGCTAGGAAATTTTGCAAAAAAAGAAAAATACCAATCAAAGTTCTACAAATTTAAGAAGATTCGAACGACTTTGAAACGTCTACATCAGTACATCTACTTGCAATGGAAGGAATGGAACGATTTCAGTTCTTAAAATCGCGACTATTTTCAATACGATCGCGATCGATGCTCGATCTAGAATTATAGATCGAGATGGCATAGAGATGGCATACTGATAGTAACTTTTAACACAATTTGGGCACTTTGTTACAGGCCGCAGTTTCAAACTATTTTCTCTGCACGAACTCTGCATCGAATGATCGATACGCAGATTTTAAAGTCACGCAAGAAATACTGTAATTATCGAGAAAAGAAGCACTGTTTTCAAAGCAATTATAGTTTTAAACTTGTTTTTGCGTTAAGTTAACGTAACTATGTTAATCTTAAAAGGTTTACGGTAAACAAAAGACACAAATTTGAATGTTTACCTGTGCGAACAGCATGAAACGCCATCATTCCACCGCCATTACAAAACCAACCGTGACCAAGGTGAGTAATGGACTAGGTACTAGAGATAATTGACACAAGTTTCCTTGACTGGGGAGGGGTACAGAAATTCTCACTGTTTATTGTTGAGCACTGTACCACAGCTTTGTTCATTTTTAAGACACCTTGGTTCCTAATGTATTATTAAAACTATCTTAATGTTTTTTGTTTGTGTTATGTCCCTTTTCGCTGGGAAACTAACTATATCTTATCTGGTCGATTAACCTCTCTTGTACCCCCAGCGTTATGTTTTTGTAACCGTTTGACGTTTACCCGCTGGACGGAAAAAGGAAAAAAGTGAGCCCGTGAAACAGTCCGCCATGTTTTTGCACGTTTTCTTTCTGTGTGCGTTTCTACCAGAGCTCTGCTACCAGTGAATTGTTCAGTTGATACAAACAAGGTTATACGTTTTCAGTAACTGAGGAAGTTCACTTTAAATCGTTTAACATGTTGGAATAGGTAAGTGACATCTTGCTGCAATCTAAGTATTTTAATCAAGCTTTTTCGACGTCTGCCAGACGATCAGATTGAAACAGACTTTCAATTTTGCGGACAATCGAGCTCCAAGAACTGCCCTTATTCATCGTCTGATCTAGTAATCGCGATCGCCCACCGACTTTTTAAAACGTTTTACCGATTTTTGTATTCGAATGTTTTTTTCCGAGGTTTTCATGGCAGTTTTTGAATTGTTGAAATCTTCATAATTATAGTTTATACTGATGTGGGTAAGACGTTGGGAAAACTTTCTTCTTGAAACAGATGACATAAAGAGACGTGAATTCAATTTGACTGAGTGTCGAGGCTTTGGAAATGATACTATTGGTGCGAAAGGGTGTATTTAAGTCTTAGCCACGTATTCCCAGCTTAATCACACCCATGAGTCATGACCAAGGTATGACTGTTCAGAGTACATTTACTCCCAATATACAGTGTATATATGTGTTTCACTTGTAAACATGCATGTAGCTGTGTTTGATGTCAAAGTTTTTGATCATTTCGAGTTTTTGGTCAGTATATGCTCATGATTAAGAGGCAGTTTCTGAGAGTTCTTCCAGTGGTCGTCGGTCAATATAAATTTGAAAGCAGGTGCCGCCATCTCCTCACCAATTTAAATCTCTTGTTTTTCTTTTCATCACCAAATTAAATCTTGTGTTTGCCAGACAATATTCAGTCTCTTAGAATTTTGAATATGAAATGACACATGCAATATAATAATAACTATAACAATAATAATAATAATAATAATAATAATAATAATAATAATAATAGTAATAATAGAAAGAGATTTGCTGGTATCAACTAATGACCAGTGCTCAATATAAATAATAATATTACATTTCCTGTTCCAAGTTTAGTTTTGAATACAATTTTCATCCTTGAGTTTTGAACAAACTAAAGCGAAAAGTATAGATCCTTCTTTGTTCCTCATGTGTGCTAAAGATCTACAAGATCACATTGCAGTTTACACATGTTACATGTGAGATTAATGCAAGACAAAGGGGAAAAGCTGGCAGAAAATATGTTTACTTGCAGGTCCATTGTTCGGTTGAACAATATGAACAAATTTGATTGGCTGTTTGGAACTTTGAAAGAATTGAAATCTATAGCTACATAGATGACAGGTTGCAGATCATTTGGTTGGCTACAAATGAGTTTACCACCTTGTCTCGTTGCATATTTCTTGATCGGTGTTCAAAGACCTGTCAGACTTTCTCATTTGTCTCCAGACACAGGTCTTTATGAGAGGTCTGATCCATGGAGATATCAGTGAGCTGCCTTAGACAGAAAAATGTGATTTTTTTATAATTTATAAAAGAACTGTCAAATAAAAATGGAAAATCTTCCAAATAACCAGAATGCAAAAGCAATCAAGTTCCAATTTAGAATCTTTATTACATGTCTTAATATTACTAATATTATTTTGCCTTTGTTTGGAACTAGTAGTTTAAATTATTACATGGCTGAGTGATTTCACATGCTGTCAATTTGAGGTCCGTTGGTAGCCATACAGATGTCTAGCTCTGGAGCGGTTGTTTTTGCAGTCTCACTTGCTTCAAATAATCAACAAAGCCAAATAATAAACCTCTTATTAGCCTCATTTGCTTGGTCCATATGGCAAGTTATGGATCCTTGTTTTTCCCTTCCTTGTTTTCATGGCCCGCACGCTTCGTGCTTGGGCCATAAAAGGAAGAAAAAACTTGGTCCATATCTGGCTGTACGGACCTCGCACTTGGCTAATAAGAGGTACTGTATTTATTTTTGGTTATGTTTTTATTTTGTAGATTTCTATATAAACTGGTCTGGTTTATTTATGATATTACTTGAGTATACCAGTACCATTACCTTTGTAGGGCAAATAAAAAAAGGCTTATTTTGGCCCTTATAGTGTTGTTTGCATCCTTGCTCTCTTTGGGCTGCAAATGACACTGCATGGCGTTAAAATAAACATTTATAACATTCAAAAGTCATGTTATTGACCTAGTTGTAACATACTTTGTTGGCACTAAGTTCTGTAGATCTGTTTAATATGTACACTTAAATATTCAATTGGGGACGTTTACAGAATTTGGGTAATAAACATGTAAAAGAGTATGAAATATATTTTTAGTTTCAGAAAGTAATTTTCAAAAAAGTAGCAGCTGTCACAAATTTTTCACACAAGTTTGTTTAACTTCATTTTCAAGCAGACCAATTATGTCATTTGTTTAGTTTAGATGAAAAGAAGCTTATCATGGGAAAGCGATATAAAGAGAAGCAGCTGGCAGCACAGGCCGGCAGACGACGGGCAGTTCTTCAGATTGATAGGGTATCAAGAAGGGAAGTTAATGAGGGTAAGTTGATGGACAGTTTTTCTTTCAATTCGAACATCTATTTTGTAAGTTCATTTGGCTTTGTTCAGTATTTCGAGCTTGAAATATTAGCAAAGACTTCTGTTAATAGATTATTGTTTGATGGTGATATAAGACAGTTTTTAGCTAGCACATTGAGCTTTTTAGTATAGTAGCTCATAAATAGGCTTACAAACAGTCTGACATTATTTAAAACATTGTGTATATTTGTTTGACTAGCTGACTAGCTAAAAAAAAAACAAAAGGCTGCTTTAATTGACAACAAGAGCACAAACCACTTACTGAATCATTTGGTTCAGAATTATGCTGTCTTGACAGCGATCATTATTTCTATTACCCCATCTGTAGAAGAAATACAGTTCCACCAATTCATCATTCCAATCTCATTTCGCAGTTCCAGTTAGAGCCATTTCTACCAAACGAGAAGTTAACCCAAACAGTGTAACAGGTAAAAGTTGTTTATCATACGTCATTCAGAGTAATTTGCTTCTACTATAATGTGGAATTTCATGTAATTCTCCTCCAAGTTACAGTTTAATTTTTTTTAAAAATTCTTTATGGTAAATAAACTTGTATTAATAAACTATGCTTTTCACAGTAAACAAGTCTAATGCTCTGTATAGTAGCCAGGTATTTTTCGGCTTGCAAATTGAAATTGCACTGACAACTCTGTGATGTCTACACTGAAATAAAAGTCAAATCAGTAACTGATCATCAGTAGGATACCTAAAATGTGTGCAATTCTACAATCGGTTTTGGCCCCATTAATCCTAGACCAATTACAGTCCATTTTAGGAGGAGCCACCAGCTATGTGAGCACAGTTATCGAACGAACAAGGAAAATAGAATTGAAACCATTATTAGAACTAAATACTGTACATGTATTTGCTTCTAATGTCAGAACACAAAACAGTGACTTAAGCAAATAAAAAAAAAATTGAGGAACAAAATGCAGCATCAGAGATGACAAACTTGTCCTTCCAAACTCTCACAGACCTCGTCTTGTGCACTGCCATCATCTTTACATTAGTGGACATCAAAAGTTTGAGTTACTGTGAGGTTAAAAGTCTTCAGATGTGACTGGGCTGAAATACATGTCTGACTACCTTTTTTTGTTGCTGTTAAAGGCATTGGTCTACTTGGGGCTTATGGTGAAGATAGCAGTGATGAAGAAGGTAATAAACTCGGGGTTTTCATTAATGCAAGATATTGCATATCTTACACAAAAAAATAATTTGGAACGCAAAAATTGAAATGCAATGCGTTGCTGGGATGCAGAAGATCATGGGGATCGACAGGACATTACAGTGTAAAATAAACTTTTGATAACAGAAAGATTGTTGAGCAGAGCAGGTAATCTTCTCTTTTATGCAAAATCAGAAAAATTATGTTTTCAACCTTCCGTGCATGTAATTCTTTAGTCAAATCATCAATCTCTTGCTGTTTATCAGGTTGTAAATTTTAATAAGTCTATTTAAATAACTAATTTTTATTTTACACTTTTCATCCTTGTCAGTCTGCTCTTCACGACCAACAAAATGAATGAATATTGTATAAGGCTGATTGTCTTATATACACTGTACTACACAACTGTAAAAATTAGAAAGTTCAGGTTCAAAATAATTGTATTAAATAAATGTCAATAGTTTAACACTCTCAGTCGCAAACATGCCATACAGTATGACATACTGCTTGAGAAACTCTCCTAAACTTTCTCAGTCTATAGTTATAAACAGGTTTGGAGAATTTTGTTTTTGATACCTACAGTAAATAAATTGCCGTGTGTACACAATTGCTTTATTTTCATTACCAAACAACTTATTTTGTGTGGAGAATGTAAGGAGAATTTACATACTGATAAACTGTCTGGGGCTGAAAAGTATGAAAAAATTGATAGTTCTAGCTTGTGTCGCCTTAATTTTGTTCCACAGATGAAGTGGAGCCTCAGTGTGGGGCTGGTGCTGCAGTGGATTCCTCTGTGCCTGAGAATAATGAAAGGCAACCTGGTTATGAAATGGATGCCAAGTTGGCGGATTTTTTCAAGGTATGTTAACTTTGCATTTTCTGCAGTTCCTTTCCTGGCCTGTCCATTCTTTTTAGTTTGGAAAATAGCTGTTGTCTGTACATACAATGTTATTACCATACCAAACATGAAGTCCATGTTTAGTAATGTCAGTAGCTCTCTGTATCCACAGGTTTTTACCTGAATTGGCCAATACATACATGTGCAATCAGGTACAATCATATAATTAAGTAGCAGACATTCAAGTTCTCCAAGAAGCTGCCATAAAAAGTGAAACATTTTTTAAAACAGCTGAGAAACCGGTCTGACTAGATATTATATGAACAGACAATGCAGAGTTTCCAAAAAATGCTCCAGACCTGCTATTTCTCATTGTGTATATACTATGAACTCTCTGTCACAGACCACATATATGTACATGTATGTGCAGCAGTTAATGGCAATTCTTTTTGGGGGTCAAGTCTAACACCATCTCATTCAAGTTAAAAGAAACATCACACTGCAGAAGATGAGACATTAAATAATGTGTTTATATAATAATTATCTACATATGGATACACTGTAGATCTCTTTTTATATAATTTTTATTGTTTAACCAGGTAGAAATGAAAATGATTTTTTTTTTCAACTGCCTGTGAGAAATATGTAAAACCCCACTATAAGTTGACAAAAATGATAATTGCACAGTTCAGTTTATCAGTTTAAACAAAAGGGAAACAAATTAATAACTGATAGCAAAAGCACAAAATTAATTAAAGTTAACTAGGCATGCAGTGTTTTTCTTAAGGCCGGTACACCGGTACATTGTACCAACGTTCCCCCGTGGCTGTACCGCTTTTCCCCAGCAATGGCGTCTGGCAAGCTTTTTAAAGTCACCAGATGCATAAAATTGCATCATTTTCCAGGACTCTAAATTTCAAAAATGTTCTGGGGGATATCCCCAGACCCCTCTAGATGCTTGCACCTTCAGCACTTGATGACTTCCAACTTAGGTGTACCTGCTTTCCCACTCAGTGTACCCCATTTACCAAGCCTTAAGAAAAACACTGGCATGCATGGAATAAGGAGACGTAGAACTAGTCCTATGAAAATTTTATCTCTGGAGGCTTTGCTTCTTGTAGATTGGCTGTTGGCCACATCAATCTTGGCCTCTATTTGCTCAGCATTGGAAAGATTGCAAGTCATGTAGATTTGCCCTTCAAAGACTGATTGCTTCTTAGCCTCTTAAAATGGTTACAAATATTCAACAGGCAATTTTACAAAGTACTTGGAACCTTCCAAAGTTGGTTCTGAATCAATACTTTTTTGTGAATTCACCTTGTTTCCCTCTTGCAGGAGATTGAATCCATTGATCCAGACACAGCCCCATCTTCTACCGAGGGACAGACAATGGGTAGTGCCAAGGCCTTTCCAGGTGATATCACCTCCACCACTGAACTTGACGCACGTGAAATGCAGAGCTTTGCCGAAACAAATGGAGGTGATGCAGAACAACAATGTAAGCTGTTCAAGATACATTTAACCCAAGAATTTTTATTTTTTGGGGGGAGGGGAAGGGGGGTCAGACCCCCTCTCCCCTTGGTTTTTTTGACTTCAACTTTGTGCTATTTTAATACTGTTACCAGCTACCAAAAACTAAAAATTCACAACTGTTTCTTGATTGTAAGCACATCTTTTGACACTAATTCCATTTTGTCATCACAGATGACATTATCATGGTACATGTAGATCTCTGATGTTGAAATTTATCAATCTAGAAAATTTATCTTCTAGTTTAATATTAGTTTTACAATTTTAGGTTACAAAATGTTTTCTTACTGTTTCCAAAAGCACTTGGTGTTAATCAAAATACTGATTTTTGTAATTTTTACCATGGCAACAATAGCTAATAATTATTATCTGTCCATTTTTATATTGAAACTAATTAGTGGATCATGTGCTAATTGTATGCCAAAAGGCATGTTGAAATTCCTGAGCATTTAAAGATCATTGGGGAGGGAGGGGGTCAAGATTATCCCCCTCCCCCTCCATGATTATAAATGTTTGTCAAAGTAGCCAAAACATTCTAGAAATAATGTACATATATGTAACCCATCTGGACCTTGGAATTTGCCTAATCAGTTCATGTTGAAATTTCATGTGCGCACTGTAGGTACTTTGCAAGGTTACTTAATTTGTTGGTTAACCAGGTGAACGGACTAGGCGCGCAAGGCACACTGGACTGTTTCTGGCTTATAGCACCATCCCACAACTCCTTGCGTGCACTGTTGCCAAAATGGCGTCTAAATTCCAGAATCACGACTTGTGTTTTTTTTTTTACCTGAATTATTTTCTTGGATGGTGCCATATGCCAAATCCAAATTTTCTCATTGGCTTACTGAGGTCACGTGAGAGACTGCCGACCCTCTGGAAGATTGCTGGTCCAATTTTTGTTAAACAGGTTGATGAAAAATAATTATGTTTGATGTACAATCATGTAGTACCCTATGTACTAATTATTATAATTGTTTCTGTCGAATTCTCTTCGCAGCTGAAATCCCATATCCATGGCAAATGTGCCTTGACGAAAGCACAAACTGTTACTACTACTGGAATACGGAAACCAATGAAGTTCGCTGGGAACCACCTGAGGCTATGGCTGGTGGGGATGGTGTCATGGAATATGGTGAGGATAATGACGTCATGGGTGATGACGGTGAGTGCTATGGTCCATCTCTCCCAGATAGTCGTGATGCTGATATGGAAGATAATCAACCGGCTATTGGACCATCACTGCCGCCTAATGTGACAGAAACTGAGGAAGGTGAGGTGATAACATTACGTTTGAGAGTTTAAAGATGTTATTACTTGATAATTATACAGGTAAAGTATGATAACGTGTAATACATAAACTGTACTGAAATTCTTTTTTCCTGGGCCATAACACTTTGGTTATCAGGAGGTCAAGATAACAAACGGTAGTGATTACTGATAGCATCGCTTTGATGACATTTTCTTGCAGTGCAGTAGGCAGACATGCATTCAATTTTTTAAGAAAAATTTAATTAATATACAGACAAGTGTTTCATGAAAATAATGATGGAAAGTTATTGATACTTGATCTTGTGAGCCAGTTCCCTTTCATTTCAATAAATGAGTAGGCATAATTAAAAAGAGTTATAATTTATTTTTTTGTCTAGCACTGATTTATGTAAAATAATATGTTTACCATCTTACAGCTGAGATTCTAGGTTGTATACTCAAAACAAGAGGCTTTATAAAAAGCCCAACTCGGGCCATTGCTGTATTTTTTTAACTAGCTAGTTTGAAAAAGAATGAAAGAACATATGGCTCAATTTCACTTGTTCACTACAAATCGTACAGTATTTTGTAAGCATACATGAAATAAAGGTTGAGAATAACGGATGCTGGTATTAAAGAAAATGGCCGGCAAATTGTTTATATATGATTATATGCTATAATGCTGTGTTTTCTGCTAATATGGTATTGTTCTGTTTTGATGTGAAAAGAGAAAAAAAAAGGAAAAAAAATTCAGTGAGAGAAAAAAAAAATTGAGATGTATCCGCCAGGATTCTAACCCGTGCCATGATGAATCCGAGCTCGATCAGGTCGCCAGTCCGATGCACTAACCACTGCATCACCACGCAAGCTGACGCATGTGTAGAACAATCGCAACACAAAAAAAAATAAAAATTTAAAAAACGGAGCCAAAACCTCAACTTGGTGCCTCCGGCCCGAGTAATTATAACATATACAACCACATATTAATGTCCAATTTTAAGGCAGTTGAATGTTGCAAAGCTGACATATACATGTACTTTCTACTTACAGTTCCTGATTCACAAGCTGGAGAAGATGAAATTGCCGTGTCATCAGGCCCCCCACTTGTGGAATATCAAGACACCGAGGACAATACATACCCAGCCACCCCCCCAGACAGTCAATGTGGTGGTGATATTGACAATTTTGAGGTTGTCGACACATGGGGAGGTGACGAGCTAGTTGATGAGGCCATTGATGGACGGGCGATGGAAGAGTCAGACACGAGGGAAGAGCCACAACAAGTCAAAGATACTTCCTGTAAGAAACCGAGTCTTGATACAGAGCAGGACTCAGATGATGAATTTGCGGCAATGTTGTTGGAGGGTGAGGGAATGCACAAGTGCTTGTATGCAAGACTTGTGTGATATTGACCAGTCCAGTTATAAAAATTAAGTAGCAGTAAAACCTAATTTTCTTTAGTTGCTGCAAGAATCTCTTGTTACTTGATATGGACTTCAGCTTGGAGTATCAGGAAATAACCTATATTATGGCCTATTTATGTATTAATTTTATACATGTCTGTCTGTTTGTTTGTCTGTCTGTCTGTCTGTCTGACCTGTATACATGTATGTAACTATGTATGTGTGTGTGTGTATGTATGTATGTGTGTGTATGTATGTATGTATGTATGTTTGTATGTATGTATGTATGTATGTATGTATGTATGTATGTATGTATGTATGCATGAATGTATGTATGTATGCATGTATGTCTGTATGTATGTATGCAAGTTTGTATGTATGTATGTATGTGTGTATGTATGTATGTATGTATGCATGTATGTATGTATGTTGGTATGTATGTGTGTATGCATGTATGTATGTATGTATGTATGTATGTGTGTGTATGTATGTATGTATGTTTGTATGTATGTATGTATGTATGTATGTATGTATGTATGTATGTATGTGTGTGTGTGTGTGTGTGTGTGTGTGTGTGT
>JAOBYE010319984.1:0-15339 GCA_025403585.1 Parazoanthus swiftii | reverse complement strand
CAAAGTTTCCCGGGGGAGCATGCCCCCGGACCCCCCTAGAAGGCTCACACCATTGGCTCTTGGCGGTGCCCCCCCCCAGTTTTCCAAGGCTTGCTACGGCCCTGCAATATGTACCTATAAAAAGTTAAACCAGAGGAGGAGGGAAGGAGGCGAGGGAGGGGGTTTATTTGTGGGGATTGACAGCAATTGACTGGCCAGAGAGTGCATACTTGACCATTTTGATGGACTTTCCGACAAGATTTTACGCCGACAGTCACTAATTTAATCGTTAGTGTTTATCCGAGATGGGAAACCTGTACAATTTTTATCTGTGTTTAAACCTCCCACCTATGCCGCAAGCGCTACCTTCCGACTTAACTGAACTGTTTAAACCACTGCTCCATTTGACCAGTTTTATAAGGCAAACCATATGCATTACTCAAATTATCACTCAACTCTCTGGGGTAAAACACTACTCCCGACATCTCTCCAGCTCTCTCTCTCTTTCTGGTAAACTGCTCATCCGAATTTTTTCTCGAACTTTCTAGGGGGTAAACCATTATACTCTCAGTATCTCTCTAGCTCTCTCTGGTGAATCACTACTCCCAATATTCCTCAAGCTCTCTAGTGTAAACCACTACTCCCAGTATTCTACTAGCTCTCTGGGGCAAACTATACTCCGAATATTCCACCAGCTCTCTTGGGAAAACCAATTTTCCTCAAGCTCTCTGGGGGTAATTCACTACTCACAATATCCCTCAAGCTCTCTGCAGTAAATCGCTATTCCCAATATCCCTCCAACTCGCTGGGTAAACCATTACTCTTAGTATTCCACTAGCTCTCTGTGGCATACCATTACTTCCAGTATCCCTCAAGCTCTCTGGGGTAAACTACTACTCCTAGTATTCCACTAGCTCTCTGGGTAAACAATTACTCCCAATATCCCTTCTTCCTCCCTCAGAACTACTATACACAGTGCCTACTAACCGCCCATTTAACTGATTAAAACAGGGCCAAGTCCTGGCCTGAGGGCCTGCCACTTTCACTGGCACTCAGAAATTGTTTCCTATTGCCTCACCTTAAACTCCTATCTCTGGTTATCCGACCTGGTCCCGCAAGTTTCACAAAAGTAAAGACAATCAGGAGCTGGACAACAGAGCAACCTTGCTCCTGCATCACCTTCTCTCAAGTACAGTAGCAGTACATACCTAGTAGCTAGCCCAGCCCGAGTCTGTCTGCCACCGTCTACCGCAAGGTGCCCTGGATCCAATATGACCAGTAGGGCTGAGGTACACGTCAAAGTCTGGAACTTGGTGACGCTAAATTGCCAACAAGAGCTATCCCGTCAGCCAGCCAAACCGTCCGCTTTCCTCTGTAACTGCTATGGACAACACGCACGCAGTGGTTACCATGGCAACCAAGGATGCCGACAGCCGGTCTCCAGCACGTCTGGTTACAAGTCGAAAGACACAAACTTCCTCCTCACCTCCCACTTCATTTGCCGCTCAAAGTTAAACATATATTTTTTCAAAAGAAATATTTCTCTCAGTTAGCTTCATAGTTGACCGAGGTCTTGGGGCAGGTGAAACGAGCTTGTCTGCAAAGCGAGACAGGATCGAATGTACCCTTTAAAAGATCAAGCTGTGGTGATTTACTTCTTTTATACTACTCGCTATTCTCTTTCTCCATCATAAAAACGTGGGAAATGGAGCCTAGGGCAATCCAAGTTTTCGCATTTTTTCGAGAGAAACATGCCAGAAGCAGAAGCAGGCGTAGCTCAGTTGGTTAGTGCGCGGCCTTCGGAGCTGGAGGTCCCTGGTTCGATCCTCGGTGACTCCAACGTCTATTTCGACTTTCTTCTGCTCCGTGTTAGCTTTTGCTTTAAATACCCTGAAACAGAGCACTGACAGAGGAAGGGGGTAAAATGGGCACTGAGGGCCACAAGTTATTCAGTTAACTAACTTTTTTTACCCTTTATATGCCCCGAATCCCCCTAGACGTTTGCACGCACATGCAATTATTCTGTCCGACGGCCGGTGCGGAAAATAATTAGTGAACCGTCCGCAAACTTTCACAAATCATGCTTTCACCAATATTTTCCATACAATCTGAAGAACTTGAGAATGAGAGTCGAAAACTACTTCTGAACAAAAATTTAAGCCTTTTTAAGACCTCAAGGATAAATTTGTCTGAATTTAAGACATTTTCAAGGCCTTAAAAATACAAAACCAAAAATAAGACTTCTAAGACTTTTTAAGACTCCACAGGATCCCTGTTGAATGGTTTGAAGGATGAAAAACTTGCTACACTGTATTTTTGACAAATGATTGTTTTCGATTTGGTTCAAGTTGAAAAAAAGCTGACACTAATATTTCACAACCCGTTTTTCGGTTCTTATTCCTTTTGACTTTTAGTGTTTTAGTTAAAGGAATAGTTCCGCGATGTTTTATAAATAGCATCGCATTTAGTAGTATTTCGGTTCCGTTATCGAAAACGTACCACTGTGTGTACTGCCAGTACTTATTCATATTCAAAACTACAAGTCTATTAAGCCTTGACTGAGAAAAACAAATTGATAAAACGGATGGAACTTAGTATTTTGATTTAGTTGTTCAGTTAACTCACTTAATGCGACTTTTGATTTTACTATTGTACTCTTGAGTTACGTTAATTAAAAACCAAACATACATGTATCGGTTTTAGTAAACAACTACTTTACGTGTACGGATTTACTTTTGAGATGATTTTTATTAAAAGTTGAGCCGGAACAGCTACTATTTACACTGAAAGAAATCCAGTTAATGTTCACAATCCATATCTAATTGTTTACCTTAAAGGGACCAAACATATGCCTCATTTTGAGGTAACCTGTTGTTGAGAGCCGAGGGTCCCTTTAATAGCCCATTTCCGAATTACGCTCCAATGCTCACAAACAACACCTTGAAGTCGAGGCTAAGTGCTCACTTTTCATGCATTTGTTGTATTCTTGAGCACCAAACCTCGACTTCAAGGTTTTGTTTGTAAGCAGTGGAGCGTAATTCGGAAATGGGCTATTAATATCCATTTCAGAAGTAATAGAACTGAGAGTCAGAGTTCTAGCTTTGCAGTTTTATTATTATAGAAACAGCATTCTTTGAGCACTGATGGGAGGTTCTGGAAGGAACAAACACGAAAATGCTTCATTATTAATTTTGCAAACTTTATTGCAGTGTCAGAACAAAGGATGAAGAACAAATCTTCATACTTTTCAAAGTGCAAAGATTTTGTTTTGCACCCCTTGTTTTACATCATAATACACAGAAATAAATTAATAATTGTGTTCAAGTCAGAGTACCTTGACAGACAAACGTTGAAGAAATTACAAATAGTACTTAGTCACAGTAAGTGGCATTTTCGTCCAGTAACCAGACAATTTTACCACAAAATCAAAAACAACTGCTATTTAGTCAAACTAAATTACTTAATCAAATTAACTTCCAACTGATTTTGGAGAACTAATACTTGTACAAATGTTAAAGAAATTGTTTGAGGAAACAGATGCTTAGAAGCATAATAACAAACTGTGTAGAGACCAAACCGTAACAGTCATTTCGTCAATGGTTGACGAACTAAGAATTTAATAGCTAGAACGTAAACTATCGTAAGTTGAAGAAGCAAAGCAAATCAAAATAGGTGAGAGAATCTGAAAACAAATCTTCTCAGTTAACTGCCAGAAGTACCTGGTTTAAATGGTTTTAGGACACCTGTCATCAGCGAGTCTTATGGTAGTGCACGGGGGCACACAGAGTCGGCGATTTCTTGCCACAGTGAGCTCACATGACCTTAGAAGCAAATCTTGTCTCTTGGTTCTTGTGACGCTGAACGTGGATGAGGGAGCATGTTCACGCGACAGTCTGCACATGGGACCCACGCGAGGCCCTCGTGCGATCCACGTGACAAATCAGAGTTCCATCGTGCTTTCACCCGTTTCTGAATCTACTCCAACATGCGCCGAGGCCCCTCTTTGAACATCGTACGAGATTAACTGATTGTCCGAGCCCCCACTCACGATAAGCTGCAACGAAACATTGTATTAGTTTCAAGAGAAAATGATATCTTTAGAAACGCAAGGGTTAAAATGGCAATACAATTTCTGCTCTGCGCATGTTTAGAATTAATACAAGTATTATTATCAATACTTATTTATTACTATTACTAATACAAGAATTTCTATTAGAATTAAAACATCGTACAAGATTATCTCTGATTGTCCGCGCCCCCACTCACGATAAGCTGCAGAGAAACATTGTATTAGTTTCAAAGAGAAAATGATATCTTTGGAAACATAACGGTTAAAATGGCACTTTCTGCTCTGCGCATGTTTAGAATTAATAACAAGAGATCTTAGTTTCAAGCAAAAATATCGATAAACAGGTACCGTTCCGATACCAATCTAAGTTTTTCATAACTAAATAGTGCGGATGGTGTGTCATAATTTATTTCTGGTTTTGCACAAGACACAAGTCCCATAAAACAAAAGGACACAGGTTCTCATACTGTACAAAGTTGCAACACCTGATACCCCATGAAAAATAATATGAAACCCACCGCATATATTCTTAGGGCAACAAAAAACTTGAACACGGGACACGAAAAAACAAAACGACAAAAAAACCAGTTGGTCCCCTACCTTCGGTATTTCCCATGTCACGCACATGACCTTATCCTGGTGGCCAGTCATTGTGAACAGCGGGCTCGATAAACTGCGACGAAGTACAGTGTAATCAATAAACAGAAAAACAAACTAAAGACAGTTGTTCACGCGGATTATACGCTGATTCTTCATCACTTGAAGTAAGTGGTATATGTAGAAAATATTGAAAGAGCGGGGTACCTTCTTGTGTCCCACAGCTTCACGGTGCAGTCGTAAGACCCTGAAACCAACTCATACTCGCTTACTGGCGACCAGTCCACTGACGAGACCCAACCTTCATGTGACACCAGAGTATTCTTGATAACTGTGCCTTCTAAAGAAGTAGACATTGAAAAGAAATTTATCAGCATTACATGTAACTGAATCAAAATCATAGTCATACATACTGTAGTTTGCAAATGAAAAAATCAGTAACAACGCCAATTTACAGGCCTTTATGTGCTAACTCAATAGCAGTGGTGTTCTGAATGACAATGACAATGAATATAATACATCAAAATGAACATTGGTAAAGGAACAAGTAATGGAAATGGTATAGCAATGGTAACAGAAATGACTGACAGTTGATGACTGTGATGTTCCAAGTGTGTGACAGCAAGAACCGGAGCCCCTACTTTCATGGTAAGGTTCTTCCCAGATTGAGCCAGATGAATTGAACGGTCCAACCAACTACCTGACTAAACTATTTTATGGTACTTTGACCATGTGGTGGTGCTATAAAAAATGTTTATGTGACGAAGCTCACAACAGTGATAACGGCAATAAGACAAAACCAATCACGTGATTCCCCAGCATCATTTCAAGAAAATAACCTGATCTGAACACAAATTTCATCCTATTTTACCTCCTAAACGGAAAAAATATCTTAGAAATTCAAACAATTTAGCCTTTTTCGCTGTCGAACGTGCCGTCTTAAAAATAGTTTTATCCCCCAGTGTATTTCTCTTTATAATAACTCCTACTGTAGTTTGTTTTTATCAACTATAGCTTTTGACAACCATTTTACTCTTACCTTTCTACATAACATAGATTTCAAATATTGTAATTTTTAGCCGAGCATTCAGCCCTTTGCTGTCATTCGGATTTTATTGAAATAAAGTAGAAGTAGAACTAGAAAGATATACAAAATCATTCTTTAATTGAAAAACAACCAATAAAACATCACAATGCTTGAAATCTTGCCTGCTGATCTTGGATCCCACAGTCTAACATACTTGTCTGCAGAAGCCGAGGCTAACGTCTTGGAATGTGGTGAGTAAGAAACATCACAAAACACTTTGGATCCTGTCTGGTGTGACAAACGGCATCAGGTGTTCAGCGGATGGACAGAAGTAAAAATTGATAAACTTTGTAAACAATCCCATATCCCACCAATGTCCCATATCGCATACAATGTAAACTTAGTCACAACAGATTATCCTGAAACATGCTAGTTTACCAGTGTCAGACAGACAGACAGACAGACAGACAAACAGACAATTATAATATTATATCATAGTTAAAACAGGGTTTACAATCACAGAAAAGAGAAAAATCTAACCGCGTTAGAGTGTATCGCTGTCCCTTTGACAGTGCACGTGACTACGGGAATGACGAATATGAAAGTGGCATATTGTAGTCTACGGAGCAGACTCTAGGTCCCAATCATAGATCGTTTCAGATCGGCCGAATTTTAAACAAAAGCCAGAATTGGTTATGCGTAGTTTAATAGAAAGCGTTACTTTCAGATCTATATTCCACAGAAACACCCCACTTTAGGCAAAACTAGTCTTTGGTTTTGGTTAAGTTAGATTACTCTAAGAATCTCTTGAGTCACAGTATTACGAGTTATAAAATGATCAACCGCGTAATTACAGACTTAATACAGTCTCACTCACCAATGTGTGTTTATTGATGCCTGCGTCAATGTCCCATATTCTGATGCAGTGATCCCATCCCGCACTGCACACCTCTGTGCTGCTCAACCAAAGAACAGAAGAAACAGCCTCTGTGTGTCCAGACAACGTCATTAATGGTGTCTATTGAAAAAAACAAATGCAAATAACAACAGTAAAAACATTAACACTTAAGCATTGTTAGCTTTCATGTTACAAACTTCCAAGCATTACAAACTAAAGGCAGATTGATTATTCTTTCCAAGAAACACTCGAAACTTCTGTCTCAGAACAACAAAATTTCAGAATGTTTCTGGGAATGACCATGTTTTATTCACAAATGGCTAGTTTTATTGTATAGCCACCTAATTCAAATTATTTTGAAAGCATACTTTTCTAACTCCATGATTCCTCCAGGCCTAAAAAGGTATTTTCAAACTCCTTAATTCACCCAGCCTCGACTGGCCTGGGGGAGGGTGATAGGTCTCCCCTCTCCCCTTTTATATATATATATCTTGTTCTAAATAGCAAAATTGTAACTGGCAGATGTACTTAACTTGTCCCCAATTTTATTTTGGAGACTCGGAATTTAGCTGTATTGCCATAATAGTTTGTGTCACAAACTCGCCTTGTTGAATTTATGGCTGCTATCTTTGATTTGTTGACGATGTCAAAAATTGTCAGAAATTGTATTAGGTCAGCTGGGCCTTTATCTTTGAAGAAAAAATCATTATTGACATGAATTATGTACAGCATGATCAGACTGAAGATGCCCCTACTACCTTTTTTATGAAAGGAGTCAACCCTATACAAATGTACATACCCTGGTCGTTGCTTTCTTCTCTTGTGTTTTAAGTTTCTTTGTTATTTTTCCACCATCTAAGTCTGGCTCGTCCGGGGAATTTGGTTCTGGAACTTCAGAAAAAAATATTGTCAAATAGGTGTACGTTATGACAACAACAGCTAAAAGCTGTAAACAATAAACCCTTTACCTTGGAAAATAAACCAGATTCCCCAAGAGAGCACAGTGCAAGATAACTTTTACCATTAATTTTGTTAACTAATAAATGTAGCTAGGAAGTTTTTGGTATTGTACATTTAACGTCAGACAAAGTTTCGAATGCAGAAATTAGGAGGCGGTGCTTTCAGGAAAATATCATGGATTGGTGGAAATAATGCGCAGAAAGTGGCGATTTATTGGACACATTCTCCAGAAGGACAGTACAGCCATCAGCAGGACAGGGCTCTTTTGGATGCCTGAAGGCAAGTACAAAAGAGGCCGCCCCAGGACTTCATGACGAAGGACATCAGAGAAGGAGTTGGAAGATCTGGAGTTGTTCTGGGCAGTTGTCAGGAAGAAGGCACATTTCACAAGGATGCTGACTGTTATAAATTACTTCTGCACCATTAAAACAGACACACAGCAAGAGCAAAAAAACAACCTTATCAGAACTACCACATACTGTACAGCACATGATTTGAGGGTTGTGCAAATGGGGTAAATTGAACGTTCACATTCAACTGGTCTCTTTCCTCAGGTAAACCCAGTCTGCCATCAGGAAAGTGATAGATTCTCTCACTCCTCAGCCAAGGAAAAGGCAAACTATTCTGGAATTATTAAAGTGACCAGGTTCTTACCTGCTGACCAAACTTTTACTGTTTTGTCCCAAGAGCCACTGCAGAACTAGAGGAAAACATGAAACCACTGATCACATACTTGGCACATTTTTAAAACTGTTTTATATTTGTAGTTACAATATTTATGATTTATAATACATTATTGTACACAAGAACCAACATAAGGTTTAATGCAAATGATGCAACATAATTGGTTCAAGTATACTTGTACTGTCTAACATTTCTGGTAATTTTTAGGGCCTTAATTACACTGAAAATATTCAAAACCTTAAGAATTAAGCAGCTGTAAATCTAAAACAAGGCCTGGATAGCAGATGCTCTTTAAACATTAGGTGCCAAACTGTATGAAATCATACAGTGTACTTCCAAGTGGTTAAACTTACAAAACTTACCCTGAGATCTGGCTACCAGAGTGACAGAGTGGTTTAAAATAAAATCATTATTAAAAAAAATTACCATTGGTGAAACCAAACCCCAAACCATTTTTTGGGTTGCACTGAAATGATTTATTTCCAATTCCATAAGTAAAACAAATGAAAGCCAGAGTAATGCAACCAAAAGTCTAACAAAGTCATAAATTAGAAGCAAAATTATTATCACTTATCTAAAAATGAAAATAATCTTTCCCAACTCTCTCCTTTTAGATCAGAATTCCCCCTCCCCCTGGGGGTTTGGCACTGATAATGTCACTGTTTACCTTCAGTAAACACCACAAAACCTTCACTGGTCATAGACAACAGAAACACTTAAATTATAAATTACAAACCTTATCTTTGCCAGGATTAACTGCTACACAATCCACACTTTGTGAGTGCCCTTTACAAATGTGAATACAATCTATTCTCTTCTTGCCGCATACCCACTGTAAAATATGAAAAAAGTGCCATCAGCAAAACAGTTGCTATGTGTACTTTCTATTTAATATTTACATGTACAAGTACAATATAAATCTGCAGGGGGTATAGTTTCCAGTATGGTAACAGAATATGATTACAGTGTATGAAGCACAAGACCAAATCTAGGGGTGAAAACATTCTTCCAATTAAAGTTCAGTAGCTATGCTTGTCATTGTTTAATCTCGGAAACCCGTTATTGGAGCCATGCTCTGTGGGTTAATCCCTGCCCCCATTGGCAAATCTTGTAAAACAAATAAAATAAATTTGTGTGTGAGCACTAAGTAGAAGGCCAAACTACATTTAGAAAGACAACAAACTGCTTCAGCAAGGTGTAATCTACTAAATGTATATTGTACTGGAACAAAACTACCAGGTCTACAGTTTAGACAACTTGACAACCCTCTAAAGCCATAAGAAAATATGGTGAAACCATGGTGAAACAGAGGCGATACCCCTATTGAATGGTAAACAAAGGGTCAAGATACTCTTTAACTTGTTGAAAATGGGGGTCCTGCAACCTGTCACTATACTAGCAATACTAACAACAGACTCACAAGTTATAGTTAAATCATGTCTTACCTCAGACAAATGAATTGACTGGTCTTGGGAAGCTGACACAAACACTCCTTTGTCATTATCTGATAGGGCAAAAACATAAACATTAATCAAGCAAACAACTTTCAAAACCATGAAATTCTTCATGCTGACATGATAACTGCTATAAAACAAAATAATTACATGTCTTAACCAAGCATCTAAGTATATTTTAAAATAATACAAACCCTTTTTTATCCAGTCCACACTTTTGACTGGTGCTGTATGGCTTTCCTGTGATGCCAACTGACTACCTACAGTAAAACAAGGAAGGACTTGGTCACCCAAACACTATGCACAGAAAGTCCCCATTAAAGAAACTTTTTTAAAAAACGAAAATAATCTATTATGGTTGAACCACATATGGGACTACCACCAACAGGGTGATGAAAATTAATGGGTCACATGAATAAAGTGGTTAAATTAACAGGGTAAAAATATTATGTGACCTTGTAGTTGGTCTCTCAGGCCCGGGTTAAATGTTTGACTTACCATGTGTCAAACTAACTTACACTTCCAGTTGAACCAAATTAATTAAACTTGCCTTTTGAGTCAAACATCGAACTTTATTCAATTCACCAAAAACTTAGTCGATCTTATGCCGTTCTAATCAACAACTCCAGTTTTTTAGAATGACTGTGTCGACTCAAACTGAATCAATTGATCTTAATTGGGGTAAACAGCAAACTGAACATGTGCTTTACTATTGAAATTATTTTCGTGTTTGACATTTTACCAGGGCCTTGTTACAAAAGGATCTCTATTCCAACAAGATGTTTCTTTTAATTATTGTCATCTTTTTGATCGCTTACTAACTACTACATGTAGTTTATTGTTTAACACGACCTTATTATGGACAGTTTTGCAACTTTACTTCTTTTCTTTTCATTTCATTTTATGTCATTGTTTCTACTCATATTGTTACTTGTCTGTCCCATAAACTCACCATCAACACCCCATATGTATACGGAATTATCGTAGCTGCCACTAAGAAGACTGTTAAAGAAATGAAAACAAAACATTGTAATTTCAAGATGGTATGAAGATCATTGTTTTGCCTTGATCTGAAACTATTTTTATTACATACATGAAAATACTTTAATTTTTGTCCTTTGAGCTTTATAAAGGTTAACAACTGACAGGCCAAGACACTCAGCTTTCAGATATAGGATCATTCCATGTTCAAACTGTGCAAAATGTACAACATTGAAGTTCATTTGTTCTAGCCTACACTGTTATATACTTCAGGGATAAAGTCTTGGTGCAAGAAAACAAAACAAAAAACACTTAATTGCTCCCTGGCAACTGGTTACAATGTTGTTTTTTTAAATTTGCTAGGACAAGTTACATAATTTCAGCTCGGACAACCCAGATTTTGCTTTTGTTTCCCCTGGAAAAACAATACAAAGCTGCCAGAATTTTTTACTGAAACTGAACTGATATTTTAGTACCAAACAAAACTTCCAGATGGAGGAAGACAAAGTACATGTACAGATATTTTCAGAAATTGTGTAGTGCTGGGACATATCTTACCAATTACAACACACGGCCACTGAGCTGACCCAGTCATCATGTACAAGTATGTTGTTAGGCTGGGGAGCTGGGTGTTTCTCTAAGTATTCTATTTCTACTACTGTCTCCTACAAAACAATGAAAAGATGTCTTTAGCAAGGTTGAAAAACAATACGTTAATTTTACAACAACATGTACATGATTGTACATATGTCATGACCAAGATCACCAATTTCATGTCACATCTGCTATTATCAGGACTTCATCTAACAAGTATGACTGAGTTACGTGTAGGCAGTAAATAATTCCAACATACCTTTAAAAGTTTATAAAGAACTTCATGGAAAAACTTCAATATGAAGAAATGTTAAATAATTATATCTATTTCAAACCAATGTCCAAAATGTAAAACCAATTCAAGGTACCACAGGTCAGCTTTTAATTGTGATTTGTAGTCATGACATAACAACTGGCTGGGTTAATAGTGCACACACCATATCACATTTATTTAATATTTATAACTCCCTAACAAAAGAATCACTGAAGGTAAATGTAGAACTCCAGGATTTTGTGACTTTTCCCAGAATCTATTGAGGAACAATTTTATGTTTTAAACTTTTGTTGCTTAATTAGTGCCAGGGTGCCAAGCAGCATGGGTTTTTAAAATAGAACAATAAATTATAGGTTTTTCAGGAACAGAAAATTGGATTAAATGGGAAAATTTACTTGAAATACAAAAAATAGGTAGTTTGAAGGACAGAGATACACGTAGCCTCTCTGCATCACTATACAGTACGTGTGTGCCAAACAATTATTATTTTTTACAACCACAATTTCATATTTTTTATAGGTTCAGGGTTTAACTCAACATCTGAACCCCCATCCCTCTGATTCATCCCCCCAACCCTTCATTTCTTTTTTCCAGGAGTTGCCCTTGTTTAGGAATCCCCTTTAAGGTCCATAAGCCCTAATGCAACAAACTACTGTTCAGTAGCACTTCCAAAATGATAAGGTGTGGGAATACTGAAATACGTTATTAAATGGAACCCCTTAGTAAAAGAAGGATTTTTCTTACTGTTGATATATTTCTAGTTTCAATGTGCTTCTCAAGGGTATCACTCAGAAACTCTCCATTGATGAGAAAGTCAAACTCTGCAATAGTCCCACCGTCTAAACTGTCAGTCTCTGAGGAAAACAAGAAAGAAGTAATTAAAAACTAAAATGCCTTAAGTACATGAAACTGCCCACCCTGAAAAGACAAAGTACCCAAACTCAGAAATGCAGTGCTCAACCAGAGAAGACACAGTACCCAACCTGAGGAATGCAGTGACCAACCTGAGAAGACACAGTACCCAACCTGAGGAGTGCAGTGCTCAACCTGAGAAGACACAGTACCCAACCTGAGGAGACTGAACTCAAACGGAGAGGAGACGGTATCCAAACTGAGAGGAGGCAGTATCCAAACTTAGAGCAGGCAGTATTCAAACTGAGAGGAGACAGTATTCAACCTGAGAGGAGACAGTATTCAACCTGAGAGGAGACAGTATTCAACCTGAGAGGAGACACTTATTCCAAACTGAGAGGAGACGGTACTCAAACCGACAGGAGACACTACAGTTAGTCAAAGAGAAAGGAGACAGTACTCAACTTGAGAGGAGACAGTAGTCAAACTAAGTGGAGACAGTACTCAAATTGAGAAGTGACAGTACTCAAACTGAAAGAAAGCAGTGCCCAAACTAAGTGGTGGTATTGCTCAAAATGAGAGGTCTGAACAGCACAGTGCAAACCAAGACTATATTGGGCAGAGAACTGCCATCTCTCTCCCTCCCAGACTGAAGGCATTCAAGACCTGACTGTATATTTTACTCCATGTGTGAGAACGAGCTGCATTCTTACATATATATCTGACCCTGCTCAAACCAAATGTTACTCTATTTTAAATGTCAAGCCAGGCCATGTTGTTAAGGTCTGTGATACATGTACACAGTCTTACCCTCCAAAAGCAATCCATTTATGAGTGAATTTAATTCCTCTCTTCCTACATTTGATGGTACAGAAAATGGAGCATCAGAAACTGAATACCTGTTGAGTAGATATATAATTTTTTATACATGTATTTAACATATTTATTTGAACAAGTGTCCTGGGCACTTATTCAATTTTTAGATTTTAGGGTGAACGCTTATTCGAGGTTGGCGCTTATTCAAATAAATATGGTAACAGTATTTGCAGTGCACTTAAAAAATATATAATTTAAAGCAGCTTAATCCTTTCCCTACTGCCTAGTTTATCAATTTTGTCTATTATTATATATGCAAGGCCAGACCAACTTAATTTTTGGTAGCAAAGTTGCCTTTCAAAATTTGAATGGTCAGTTGGTTGAGAAAAAATGAAAATAAAAAAATCCAGGCCATTTTTTTAAATAGAAAGATCCATATGTTTTTTCTTTGGCTGTGGCATTCGGACACATCCTTTTCTGGTTAAAACATATTGAGATAACGACATCTAGTGTGTATAAGTTGCAAACAAAAATAATTTATTCAAAAACTTACTGCCAAGTCAGCTCCTTTTTTCATTTTTTATGGGCCTTTGACCAGTTGTTTAGATTTTTGAAAAAGAAATTTCACAGTTATTTATTTCATTTTTTTCTGTTTTTTCTTAAAACAGGGTCAGTTGGATTGATCTGTGCTACCAAAAGTTTGATTATTAGTCTGGCCTAATCTACATATTGTATGCTTCTCAAGCCAGAAGACAGAAAGTGCTCAGGTTTACAATGTTTTACAAAGCCACCCACAGTCTTGTAGAGATCCCATTGCCGGACAACCTTATCTCACTGCCAGCAAAGATCACACGGCAATATTGCCTGAAGAGATACTATGCAACGAATGCAAACATCAACAGTTATATAGGAAAATTTTTTCCAAACACAGTCCAAATGTAGAACAGCCTCACTCCAGAAATCGCAGACCAGGTTACTCCCTATAGTTGGATGTTGGGGGAGCTCGTCATACTTTTTAGGGGTTGAAATGGGTAATCTAGTATTTTTTAGGTGTTTTCTTGGGCAAAACCCGGATCGTGAGAATACCTGGTATTTTTTAGGGCTAATCCTGGTTACAATAATGACAATACGCTTGCAAACTGTTATATGAGAACAGTGTATTTGATGGGTATGGCTAATAATAAATGGCACCTGTCTTTTATACTACTGAAACATTGTATTTACTCGCTATATATGATTCAGAGGTATATTTTGGGGTAGCAAAATCTGAGGGCCAGGTGTTTTTTTAGGGTATTTATTTAGGTTTTCCGACGAGCTCCCCTGACAACTTTCAAGGGGGTACCCACCCACCCCCCATTTTTTTTACTTGTAGTTACCTGTAACTTGCTGTTTTTCTGTCATACATTGTTTTGCACTGAACACTTTTTAACTTATTTGCACTAGCACATACTGTATCTGTAAATTGGCTACCACCTTTGAGGACCAAAATAATTGAAAATGTAAAAACTATATTGTTTTGTCTATCCCATTGAGTACATTTTTTACATTTACCATTATAATAATTTTATTTGTATTATCTATATACAATAAGTTTATCTGACCACCCTTAGTATGAAGGTGAATGTAGTTTAATCTTGATTTTAAAAATCTTAATATGACTGATTTTATTAGTTTTAAGTGATAGACCTTTGGGTGCAAATTTACAAACAGTTTTTCATTCTCAAAATAAATATGTATACAGACAAACTCCAATATTTGCCTTGTTGTAAACTCAAACTTCATTTGACTCAAGACAAAGTTTCTATATGTGAATGGGTTTTAGTACATATACATGTAACAAACTTTAATGATGTAGTATGGTTTTAACATGGCCTTACAAATCTGTAGATACCAGTAAGACTTTCCATTGGCTCAAAAATGTGTCCAGAATTTGCAACTGATTCTACTGTACAGTCATTGATCTAATGCAGCAAAAAATAATTATCAATTCTTAGTTCTCACGAGAAAAAAACGGAAACAGCAGATTTTATGTAGCAAAACATAGGCAGTGAATATATGTATCTTGAAGCAAAATTTTGACCTTCAGGCATTTGTACTTTTTGAGCTGAGCGGAATTTTAGTTTTGATCGAAATCGATCGAATCGAGCTAAATCG
>JAOBYE010319983.1:0-26705 GCA_025403585.1 Parazoanthus swiftii | reverse complement strand
GTGGGTGTTACAATAGATAATAGGTAGGTGTTACAATAGATTACAGGTGGGTGTTACAATAGATAATAGGTAGGTGTTAGAGTAGATAAAAGGTAGGTGTTACAATAGATAATAGGTAGGTGTTATATTAGATACGGGTAGGTGTTGCAGCAGATGATTTAGGTGCTTGTTATAATAGGGGCATTGTTAGTACCTATGATGCAAAGACCTCTCTTGGCTCTGGTGAGGGCCACGTTCATTTGATGCTGGTCAGTAACAAATCCCAGGTGATTCCGAAGCCACTGTAGAGAGGGGTTGGGGTCTATTTCTTCTTCTGGTAGTGAGCGTACCAAAGATAGAATTACATAGTCCCATTCAGTACCTAAGATAGATGAAACAAAAGTACATTTGAAGCTTTTGCCCTGCGACAAAGTTCTTGTTTCAGCGAAAGATTGGCTAACTTCTGTAACTGAAGGACAATATGTATGATAAACCATTTTCATTAACCTGGTACGCGGTATGGGGAACGCTGGCCCCATCGAACATCATTGGTACAAAATGTAAACATAAACTTAATTATAACGAAATAGATTTAAGACGTTCTAACTCTATATAGCCTAACCTTAGAATACATGTACATATATATAACTATAAAAAAAAGCTATAGAAAGCACACTCACTCAATCACCCATACTACTCACATACTGTGAACACCTTCTAAAGCTTTTTTTGTCCCTTTACGAACCATTTCTGAACCACTTTATCGCACAATGACTATTCACATATTGATATCTTCAATCAGTGATCTGCGTTCAAGATATTTAGGAGATTTACATTTCAGAGTTGTTTTTTAACTGTTTTTGTTCCTTTAATAAAGTTTGCTGTTTTATAAATTTCTAGGGAGGGTCAAATTTAGGCATTCAAGAAAAGATGTTTGTAAACTATTGCGGTACCTGTACCAAAGAAACGCCTTAATACAAACCACCTACTAGTTCTACAATTTTACAAAGCCTGCAATTCATGATTGGTATAATTACGAGTCGGCGATTGAGCAAATGAGCGAGTAAGTGAGTGAGAATGAAGAAATGAATGAATGAATGAATGAGGAAGAGGTTGCGTGAGTGTATAGTACTTTGATGGCATTTAACTATATTAGAGCATTGTTTCAGGATTAACAAAACGTTTGAATTCCAATGTCTCGTTAGTATACAATTAAAATTGTTTGCACACTCACCTTGGCTTTTGGCAACAGTCGTGACTCCAATTTCCTTATATGCGCTGCTCAACTGCTCGCTCAGTTTACGTCTCTGCTCTTGATAAGGGGAAATGATTACAACGTCTTTCTTCTTGACAAGTCTATGGGTATTCACAAGAAACTTGGCAACTTGAACCTGTAATGGAAATTAGAAGTAATCACGTAAAAGCGCTAAAAGAATTAACCTGTACCAGGTAAGGATAGCAAAACCCGTGCAGATCATTCTTCTTTACGCAGTTCTTTATTTCTCTAGAACGTGATAAGAGGCTTTTACACTCAACTTTCCTCTTTCATTTTGGGTGTTGGTTCAAGTCTGTTCTACCCCATACATCTACAGCTGCATATTTTCTAAATCAGCTTAAATTAGTTCACGACTCAATATCAAAATACCTTACGAAACCATATTCAAAAGAACTGTCAAATATTTTACTATTTAAATAGAAATCCAATTCAAAACAATACAAAAACGACGAATTAAAGCTCTTTCAATAAGGCAGAGTTACTGACATCTCGTAAATCAAATCGTTTATTTCCACAATTATTAACACATAAACAAATTAGCTGTTACAAAAGTAGGACAAAATTATGGTAGTTGGACACCTGAAATAACTATAGAGGAGCTAATCTAGTCCGGTGCCCATTCTATTTTAAGTAAATATTTATTTATCTATGTATCAGGAAGGAGGATCAAAGTTTTAGAAAAGGAAAAACTCATAAATAAACAATTTAATAAATAAATAAATAAATAAATAAATAAATAGGTTAATTAATTAGTTAACAAACAAACCCGAGTTTAAAGCGAACTAAATTATTACAAGTAATGTATTTATAAAGAAGACGGTCTTTGAGTTCCCGTTTAAAGCAACGAAAATTCAAAGTTTTTAACTGCTCTTCAGTCTCGTTCCAGATTTTTGGACCAGAATATCTAGAATTAAATTTGCCATAATTCGTTCTAATTTTTGGACAAAAGTGGATTTTGATGCCAAGCGAGTTCTGTAATTATGTCTTGTGTTGATAGCAGTGAAAAAGCTGTCAAAAGCACTCGTAAGATTACAGTTGGAGTACTCGTAAAACTATGGCCGGGGGTTCATAATTCAATATCATTTCACTTGTATATGTAAAGAATGCAAGAAATGAAAGTCGTTTGTCTGCAGAAGATATGTTAGACTCTGCTCTTTCTGAGGTTTCCTTTGAATGCCTAAATCGAAAGAAATGATCCCCACCTATCCACAGTGGTGCCTTTTACCAAATCTTACAAGAGCTAAATTAAATACTTACAGCTTTTATCGCTTCCTTCATGTTGCTTTTTGAATCTTCGTTGCTTTGCGAAGAAGTAATCGCTGTTGACTGTTCTTCGCCTTCCACGTGGCAGAACACAACAGGAAGAAATTTCCGGTGGGATCTCAGCGAAGGCCAAAACTTCACAGGACCATGATCACGTGATTTAACAGACTCGGCAGTCTCTAGTCGCCCGCCATAGAAATGGAGCGAAGGAAACTCGCATATTGCTGAATGCTGTTAAGATATAAGCAATTCTACAGTCTTCTCTGAATGGCATAGTTACTCGACTAAACGCCAGAACCCTGACTTTAGGAAAACTCACAGGTATGAACACAATGTAAGGATCTAAAATGAAAAAATTTCTTGTTCAGAAAAATTCTTTCCCAAAAGCTTTGCATTTCCAGCTTTTATTTTATCTCTGTTCGCAAGCGTACAAACTGATAAATAATAATTAACAATATTTGATGAATCCCCAACCCATTCCTCCTGAGACCATGACTGTCGAACTTACGTGTGCGATTCACCAACTTACCATCCTATATTGCAACCTTAACATTTTAGCCTTCATGGAATGTCTTTCAAACATGGACACTCCCAGGTCCAACGATCTGGCCACGCTGTCTTGGATTACCGGTTGCAGCTGTTTGTGATCTCCTATCAACACCACCTGGCGTGCGCCGGAGCACGTGATAGGCACGAGGGTTTCAGGCTCCATACTCATGCCACTTTCATCCACAATGCATTGCTGGATGTTATCACAATAAGACGTGATTCGACTTCCTCCTGCTGCAACGCAGGTGCATAGAATAATTTCTGCCCCGGACTCTTGAATCACCCATTGCGTTGCCTTTAATATCAGCTACGGTGAAATTTAGAGAGGATAACTCAAAACCGGGGTGTTGTAATATCTATAAACAATTTAGTGCTATAATGTTTGAGAGAGTAGCAACTTAAAGCAAAACTGAGTTCTATAAACGGTTTGATGAGTAAGACTTAAACGTTGCTCTTGAAAGTAATACTTTTTTTCCGATGACGTAAACTGAATATTCTCGATACAGCTCATAACGTTTTAAAAAAGGGTCTGATCAATATTTCTTGAAGTTTAGAAAGCCTTAAGGACACATGGATATGACAAGATATGACAAGGAGATGACAAGGAGATGACAAGGAGATGACAAGGAGATGACAAGGAGATGACAAGGAGATGACAAGGAGATGACAAAGAGATGACAAGGATATGACAAGGAGATGACAAGGAGATGACAAGGAGATGACAAGGAGATGACAAGGAGCTGACAAGGAGATGACAAGGAGATGACAAGGAGATGACAAGGAGATGACAAGGAGATGACAAGGAGATGACAAGGAGATTACAGGAAAACAAAGTTAATGGATCGCGTTGTTTATGGCACAATATATCATGTAAGGTTTCAGAGCTCAACAAACATTTATACGTAAAATTTTGGGTGGACTACGGGGTAGAAAAATAACTTCACTGTATCCTTTGTACCTTGCAATAATCACTGACTTCCGTTTCACTTGGTTTCTCGTTGCGTTTCTTGGCATTCTTAAAATCTTCTTCCATTTGTTTCAGTTCCTGGGCCTGTGGCGAATCACGTCGAATGACATGATGCAGTGCCACACCCTTCACATTGTCACTCATTTGCAGTTCTTCTGTTGTCTTTCCCCATTTAGGACTAATCTTATTAGGGACAGGGAACTCAGCTTGCTCGTGCTGGCTGCTGTAGATTCTGAGAATCTTTCGTGGTGGGAAAATTTTTAGCAAATATTCTGAAATAAAGAATGCACTATGCGTTTAGATATATAGATTCCCAGGCTTTTTAAAATAAAACGCCAACAAGTACTTTTCAAAGACTTTTGAAAAAAGTTGCAATCACATACAAAAGTATTTGGAACACCCCTAGTTCAAACTTAAGGCCTTTTTAAATGAGACGACTTCAACAATTGTAGGGGGGGGGGGGCGAAGGACATTTTAGGTGTGCCAACAGTTTTGACCATGATCAGACAAAAATAGTCGGGTCACCACGCTCTGGCGTTTCTAATTTGTTTTTAACATTGTAGAGGGAGACAGGGGGACACTATAAGTATACCAACAGTTTTGTCCATGACTAAAGCATCGACCTCAATGATTCGAAACCTAAACAAACCCAAAAAGGCAAACTAAAAAATAATCTAAGTCCTAAATCCTAGTAAACATTCAACATTTTGAAAATGTAAACACGAAGAAGGACAAATGTCTCAAAATATACAAAAATCTTTGAACAGTACCAAACCTGAAGTTCGAAAAAAGGCCTACATGTAAACACAGTTTTCGTTACCTTTTTTATATTGAACTTTGCGAAGATCGATGCCATCTTGACTTGTTTGAACAATAAGAACAAAACTTAGAAGAAGAAATGTAAATAGTTCTACCCACCAACAACCACGTCCACAGACTTGTTTGAGGGGCCACAGTATATAACTTGAGGAGGGGCGTTGGGCACATCCTCAATCTCATCATCCGTATCATTGTCCTTCTTATGAGTAGATATGGGACCGCACTCACGATTGCGCTTTGCAAACCAATAAGCAATGTGAACTCCTGTCAGTGTTTTACCAGTGCCTGGTGGACAAAACATTGTGTTAAAAGCCATTCATGTATATTTAAATATTATGTAAATATAATTATATAGCAATGGAACTTAATAACGTAACAATGATAATAAAAAAAAAATAATAATAGTAATAATAATAACAATGTTAATAATAAAGTAATAGTAGTAATAATAGATCTTTTTTGCGTCTGGTAGAATAAAGGTGTGTCTTCTTTGTCATCGGAGTATACGGTTTTGGGGGGCAACATGAGGCTTTGGAGTGGGTGTTTCTGGTGTCCTGAGATTTTGCCCCACAATTGCTTGTCCCTAGCTCTAATTCTTTCCATTATTGGCATGTAGTGAGTTGTATAGCCGTATTTCACTGCCACCTGCAGAATTTATCTATTTGTAGTAGATATTTGTTTTTGTAGGCAGAGGCCCACACCTTAATACCGTACATAAAAAGTGACATAATGAATCTGTCAAACAAGACAGATAATAGACCGTATGCATAGTACGTCTCAGTGGTCATAAACAATAACTTCAAGTCGAGGTCGGTTTCCAAATTCTCATACATTTGCTGTATTTCTGCCTTACCAGCCTCGACTCAAAGATTTTGTTCATGGCCAATTGGTCGTATTATGCATACGGTCTATTCCATCAGTGAACAACCATAATAATTATATGCTTGAAAGATATATACAATCTAGAATTTGCTTTCTCCAGGATGTTGTCAAATTGAGTATCCCAGTTACACAGATTTTCGTTGAATGTTATCCCAATTAAGTTCAGTTCACTCACTCCAAGTAGTCTATTGTTGGTTTTTGTAACCTTGTTCGTACTTTTCGTAACGATTTGTTTACATTTCGCACAACTCACCTGGAGGTCCCTGAATCAATGTAAACGGCTTGGTAAGTGCATCTTTGACTGCTTCTTCTTGGTAACAATTTAAAGGTGGAAAAGAAGGCAGAATTGACAGACATTCAAAAGCGTTTCCACAGAGTCCTGTTTATAAAAACAACGTAAAAGTTTTAGCTATTATAGTTTATGGAGACGTTTTGATTCGTTTTACAACGTTCAAACGCGCATTAGCAACTCTGATTGAAGGAGTTGTGATTTACCTCCGGCATATAAAAGATTATAGTTATAGTATAGAAAATCTATTATCCATTATGTCTTAAAGTAAATTTCGTCACGAAAAAAAAAAGATTGTTTTCAATATTTTTGTAAAGAACAAATAGTTATATATATCAAATGTTTCGCTTTCGTAGACTTCCCAATTTTGCCTTTGTTAAAAATCTATACCGGTACGACTCTATGCATAACGTCATAATATAAAAAATTGGTTTTGTGTATTTATGTACTTTTACAAACATGTGCCTTTCACAGTCACAAATACTTTGTTAAACACAATTTTTTCTGTTTTTTTTTTTAAAAATCAGTTATTAATCAGTCTTAATTTCGCATTCCCGATTCCTTAGGCAAAATGGTAAATCAACTATTTTTTTGGAACCATGCTAAAACTACTTACTCTGTGGAGGATTCACACCTTTGCAGATGGTGTGTACGAGAGGGTCGGCGTCACTCAGACGATTCACCAATGCCTTGTACATACTTCTGCAAAACCAAAAGACAACAATTTTGATATCTAGACGTTGGTTAAGCTCAGATATAAACATGGTTAACAGTATCGGTAATGTTATTCTCGGGTTTACTAACATTTGCTGTAACCTAAGTACGAATGACCATGTGTTCGTATTGACTAACAGGGCTCGAAATAATTTCTGAGGAGTCTCCGGACACGATGACCGGCAAAGTTCATTTTAGCTCGGTCACGTACCGTTTCTAACCGGTCAAACTTATAAGACAAATACATTGTAACTCTTTTCACAGGGGCCCATGAACCAAAAACGTCGTTGCTTAGAGCTTATAGAATTTTAAAGCGGACAATTTGTACAGCGACGCTTGTACGCAGAAAATGGTATGACGTGATTCATAGCAGCACTGTCTGGAAGAAGGTTGACTGAAGAGCATGAAAATTTAAAAAATAATTTACTTCATTTCCAATACGATCGAATGTAACCGGACAAAATGACCGACAATACGAAATAGGCTAACTGGTCAACTCTCCAATCAATCCGGACATTGTCGGTTGACCGGCCGTTTTTCTGAGCCCTGACTAAAATAGATCACATGGTACACTCTCAAAAGAGTAAATGATCAGACAATATCCCTGCTTCAAAGTAGAAGTCCCGGATTGATATTCCTAGTCCAAAAGAAATACAAAGAAAGTTAGAAAAGAAACTAACTTTTTACAATAGCAAGGTTTTGGAGTCAAGTATAAGAGAAATTAAAACTGTTGAGGTAGATTCCATTCCCTTAAACATGAATAAACTAGTTTAATTTCGCTTCGTGGAAACCTTTAGGTGTTTTTTTTTCAAATTATGTTTTGAGTTTTGAACATTAAATACCTTTGTTCGTTCCGGCTAGAGAATAAACCCGTTCACCTTACTAGGCTGAGGATTTATAATCTGTCTTTGGTTGAGAGATAGTATAACTTGATCTGAGCCAAAATAGGGAAAAACTAACCCAATTCAAACAGATATCATACTTCCAAAGTAGCCACTGCACCAGGCCATCATTACACTCTAAAAGAAAACACAAACCTGTGAGGCAAAGATCTGTGGATTATTTCCACGTCACAACGACGAGACTTTCCATCAAGAAGACTTTCCGGCATTCGAGAGGCTGCTTGGTGAAAGTTGAGTGATATCATCTTTACCGGCCTCTTGTCGACAGCTTCTACTACTCTAACAATGCAGTGACAAACCCACGCGTCTTTCAAACCATTGTAAGTTTTCCGTTCAGATCCTTGGCAACTTGCTCCTTCAGTCGCATTTTGTTCTTCAACTGAGTGTGGTCTGCTTTCAAGCAGTTCTTCATAGGTGATGCGAAGACAGGCAAAATCTCCCGGGAAGAACTCGAGCTGACGACTTTTGATGAAGGAAAGTGGCAGGGTAAAGCGAGCTTGGATCTGTTCTTTTCCATTGTTGCTTTTTTCCCACTTTAAAATAAATAATTCGTTTATAGTAAAAAGAACTGTTTCACAGCTGCGCCACTTAATTTCACACTTTTAAAATTAAAACTTTACAAAAAGAATATTGGAAGAAATAATCGTGTTCCAATCAGCCCCTTCTGTCAGGAATTGATATATTCAGAAATACAAAAGAAAGTTTAGATCAGGACACACGACTACAGTCTAACTTAAATGCCATGTAGAAGAGACCATCCGTAACATATGTCTGTTAAAACGTTTTGTATTTTTTGAAATATAGCTTTTAACTGTTCATCCTCGACCTCATCCCCTCACTCCGCCCCCCCCTCCTTTCGCCCCTCCACCTTGTAACTTTTCGTACTGAGCTTATTAGAGACTGCTCCAACCACCAGCAATCGTAAAACGTCGGCTTTTAAAAAATAATGTGTATGCGTAATCGAGTGTCACTTATAGCCTTTCATAAATCTCGATTATAGTGCAAAATGTGTAACAATTTAAGAAGAAATTAACACTACTGACGGTTGACACGTCGTCATTTGAACGATCTACAACTAGTCCTTAATCCCGGTTGGTGAATCATTGTAGATGTATTAGACAAGTGACACTACGACCAAGATAAAAAAAACTTCCGCAAGGACTTATATACATGTGTGAAACCCACGCTGTTCGAGAGTGGGTGAAAAAATCAGACATAGCCCACGATATAGTAACCCGGGGTCGTCGATCCAACTTGAGTCGGTGATTTTTTCACGAACAGCGTAGGTTTCACACCATATGAACAAAGATCAAGGCTTGTCTATAAATGGGTTCTGAAGAAAGGATCAAACCTCGACAAAGATTCCCTTTAACAAAAAGCCATCGTTTTGGGTCACCGCGTCAGACGCTGCCTCCATGGCCAATACTGGACTCCATAAGCTGATATACTGTTCAATGCTCTTGTACCTTGGTCTTGATGCCTGCAGGCGTGCAACGGCTGCAAAACACTCCCGCGGATACCTGGAAAACAAATGGGTTATTTGATACATGAATAAAAGGATAAATGTTAACACAATCATCAACGCCAGATTTTCTGTAATAAATCTATACTCATTACTTGTGAATTATTTTCTTATCAATTTAATTTTGCTAATAAACGAATTTCTTTGTTAATAACAGGGTCATTTTTCTTACTTACAGAATTCCTTGCATTTGATTGGTCTGTTGATTGCCTAACAATTTGTAGCGCTTCAGAGATTTCTGGCGAGTTAAGCGTGCGCGCAAGGCAATGAATTGACACGTAAATAAGAAGGTAACCAGTAAGGTTTGGCCGCTCAGCACTAAATAATACATATAATGATATTTGGGGTATTTGTACATCACTTCAACTCATCACAATTATATTATTTTATCTATGGAATTGACAGCTTGGTTTGAGAGATTTTGCCCTCTTCGCTATAATCAAATAACCACAAGGGGTTTGTGATTTCAAAGTTTTGAATTAAGTGAAACTCTGAAAACACAAGCTCTGTGCGATTATAAATGAAAATCTACTACATATGTTAAAAGTACGTTCGTAGAATAAGGAGAACACACAAGGAAATCTGAAAACATAACTTTGTAAAACACTTGGCTGCGCTTTTTTCTAAATTAGAAAACCTTTTCAGGAGGATCGCTCTACTGTAGGCTAAGAGCCGTCCAAGATGTTCCATTTTAGAAAAGGGAACTGCTAGTTTATTGCTAGCATCACCTAACAATAAAGACGTACTATGTTTTTTTGTCCCAAAAAGGTCTTCCATGTTTTTAGGTGGTGTGTTGCTGAGGTCGTGGGTTCGAATCCCACCTGTGTCAGATATTTTTTCTTTCTCCGTCTGGGCCAATTTTCCTTGCTAGGGCTTTCGCTCAGATGGTATTACTTGGAATGTTCGTAGTACAGTTTGTTCTATCACATTTTTGTAATACACATTTTTAAAGTTCTCTGCCTCGACATAAACATTGTATTTGTAGGTTAAAACGCCTTCTCTTGGATGTTCCGATTTTATTGCACTTCCCAACTTGCCCAACTGCTAGTAATTCTAGCAGCAGGATTTTGCATTTTTTAAATTTTTGCTGTAAGACCCTTATCCAGCCCATCTCAGACAACACAACAGTATTGTACAGTATTTTAGTAGTAGTAGTAGTTGTAGCAGTAGTAGTAGTAGTAGTAGTAGTAGTAGTAGTAGTAATGAGTAGTAAAAAAGAATGCTGAGCTTCTGAGAAACATGGAAAACAATTAAAGTATTGTTATTTAACAATTCGCGAAATGAATTTTTTGTAGCATACTAGAACAAATTACTTTTTTTCTCCCAGTATTAATTTTTAGTTTCCTTGTTAAGTGACTATAATTTTGACGTAGGTAGAACTGATATCTCTTCTCGAACAAGTACAAACAGCAAAAGTATATAAACTTAAACTAACATGTTTACCTGTGATGCTCAAGACAGATACTTAAGTTTGGTGCGAGATTCAATAGCTGAACATCTGGGGACATCAAACCTCGGACCATGTGAGTGGACAGCTGTACATGTAATACGCCGTACTCTTTGATTTTCAAGCTTTTTTTGTAGAAATGGTTCTCTCCTTCTAACTGTGGGGGTGCTCCCTTATGTTTTACGTCACTAGCATGGGGGTGTTTGTAAAGGGTTGCTTTTGCTACACAGCCTTTGCTCTTCGTGTTTCTAAATTTGAAGACGTTCATATATTCATTAGACTGGGTAGGACTTTTTCTTGACAAAATTACGTTTACATAAAACTAGTTTTAGTTTTTATCTGGTCTATGGACGAAACTCAAACCTAAGTTAATTCAAACAAAACTGCAAACATTTAAAAATAGAACCCAGTCAATCGTTGCTTCCTCTGTGAGACTATTTAAACCAACAATGTTCAAAATTGAGATTGACTTTCAAACCTTAAAAGGCACACTTGCTTAAGTAAGTTAAGAGAGTAATACAAAGATTTTCCTTACTAAATTAGCAATACGTACGTAAAATCTGTGTCTACGTTTTCGGTAGAACTCTTCTGATAATTTTGTGATTTGATAATGATTCGTGCCAGTTTTTCTCGATCTTGCGCTTTGATAGCCCCGAGAATCTCCATCCACAAATCTTCGTGAAGATGAATAGTTTCAGTCCCTGCGCTTACTGCTGAAAACACTTCCTTCATCTGTTCTCCCTCACTGTCGACTGGCGCGTTATAGGCTCTAAATCTCCATGTCACAGTTGTTTCTGCTCCTCTTTCTACTGTTTCTACCGTCTCCACTGGCCCCATGTGACTAAATTGCAGCCGTTTCTGCTTACTGCTGAGATGATCATGTTCAGGGTCCGCAATATGCAGGGTTATTGAACGATCATCGATTGTGTCAATAAATGCCCGAGTAATTTGGCTCCTCTTTGCAAGTTGACTGGCCAGAACAATACGCTTGCAATCCTTGTCAAACTTCCTGCCATTTTCACTGAAGAACGTGAAGCGACGACAAAGTCTTGAAACGTCTTCTGGATGATATCTCTCGTTCTCATCAGCCTCGTGTGACAAAAGGATGATGAGTAAGCGATGTACCAAGATATCGATGTACCTACGGATTGGTGATGTAAAATGTGTGTAGTAAGGATGTTCTCGTTTCCCAAGAGATGCGTGACAAACATACTGTCCTCCGCATACGTACTGTGACTTTGACTGAATGCGCCTCCAACGACTTATTGCAACAGCTAACCGTGGGTGATTTTTCTCATCACAAAGCAGCCGCTCAGCTCTTTTAATGTCCCCTTCCTCTGTGTACTGACAAATGGCGGACCAGATGTGCCCTTGAAGAACTATGTGCTTTTGTTGGCATTCTTCATTGCTGGAACTGCCTGTTACATTAGCATGTTCCATGCAGCTTGGTAATGACAGCGAACAATTTACGATGCTCTTGTCTCGCTGCAGCCATTCTTGAACTCGAAGATCCTTTGGAGGAAGTTGGACTCGCAGTGGTGCGATAAGAGGCATGGATTCCTGCAGACATCTTGCCACTGTCGTGTTGGCCAAGATCATCATTTCCTCCACCAGCTCCTGAGCTTCCGCTATGTCGTCTTCTGCATCCACACGGCGGCTTAGAGCTGCGTCGCCCAAACGCTTTCTCCTTCTTTTTTGAGCAAGGCCATTGAGGAGCAGGATGTCCTCTTTCACAGAATCATCAACATTTTCCACTAATTTACCATCAGCTCCACCTATAATACATTGGACAGTTAAATGATCTAAGCGACAACGAGAACGCACCACCGATCTACGAATCTCAGGCTCGTCAACTATCTCGCCATTACTATTCATAGTAATAAAAACGGAGACAGTCAGACGATCTGTACCGGGGACAAGGCTGCATAGGTTTTCACTTAACTGCTGGGGAAGCATTGGAATACAGGTCTTGATTTTACAAGAGACTTCGGATTCATCTTCGGAACTAGAAGCTTCTTCGTTCTTCTTTGTTAATGGTGGGTAGTACGATGTACATCTGGAGCGCGCCTCTTTATCAAGTTCTGTGTTGGGCTGGACAAAAAAACTCACATCTGAAATATGCACACCAACTTTATAAAGATCGCTGGGAAGCACTTCGACACTGAGAGCATCGTCCAGGTCTTTGGAGGTCGGAGAATCAATTGTGAAAACGTTGTGTAAAGTTTGCCCGCGAAGGCAGTATTCACTCTCTGGAATATGCCACTCGGATGGGTACTTCTCTTCCACTTCTTTAAGTGTTTCTTCCCTGAATCTTCTCTTAACCAAGTGTTCAGCAAATAGTACCTCCATGCTGTTGGTTAGGCTATCCCCGATCTTGAGTGCCCTCATAACACGACCCAGTGGGTAAGGATAATTTGGCTTCCACTGTGGAAGGATGTAAAAAGGGTGTTTGTGTAAGAACAAAGCATACATGTGTTTGGATGTGACACTTTGTTTACCTTCACCAAAACATATTCTGTATGAATAAATGTCTTCCGAGATATCGGTGTCTTGATAATGAACCTAAAACTTTATGTTTGTTGTTTTGTAAACGTAATTTGCATGTGACCAAAAAATATTTTGATTACTTTTTTATTGCTTGTTAACATCTCTAAGGCCAAAAATATTTTAACCAGTATGAAATATTATTTAAAGTGCTGAACCAAAAAATGACAAGAACACGTAAACTGGTAGACTGGAGTAATAGCAATGTGATTCAGTGTTGGCAAATATAGAGTTTTGCCGCAACGGTTTCATTAGACACGTTCAAAGAATGCTTTTGTTAACTTTCCAAGCTAAAAAAACTGAAAAACAAACATTCTCAAACAAAATAGATTTGAAAAATAGTACTTTTTGAACTGAAATAAAAATAGCGAAAACGGTTGTATCCAGTAGACGCGATTGTGGTTTTTAAATTCTGATACTCAAGTCTAATCTAAAAAACATCAACGCTTTTAGAAAGAGCATGTAAAAATTAGCAAAATTATATATTTTGAAATTGCCAGTTTGTGTAGAGGTAAAGTTATCACAACTAGCTTACGTGTTTTCCTTTGTTTTGGCTCTTGAACTCGCAAAACAATTTTTCAGTGTAAATTTAAAGTTAACTTTTAGTAGCAAAGTACTTGGTTGGAGCTGTACGCGCGATTTGAACAACTATCTGGGCAGTCATGTCTGAACTCATTTTGGTGCCCTACCTCTAAGAACTGGACCACAAACAAATAGTTTCCACTGAGCACCTTTTCACGTTTCATCATACGCACATCTGGTGCTTTTCCGTCCAGACGGTCCTTGTAGATTGGCAAATCATTGCAGCTCTTGTCACTTAGAATTACGAGTTTAGTGACAGACTTGTTGATAGGTAGCATAAGAGCTTGGTTGTCAACGTCCGCAAGACAAACATACTGTCTCTCACGGGGATTGATGACATGTTCTAGAATACCTAAAATATTGAATTTTGAAGTAAGGAAAACGTGAAGTTATACTGTCAAACAAATATTTCAATAAGGAAAATGCATTTATCTAGCTCACATATGCATTATTTCCAGAGGTGATTGTAGACTGTGCAATGAAAATGGCGTGACATATGTGATCAAATGTATTGAGTGCAGCGATTTGTACGTAGGAAAACACATTTACCTCTTGAAGGAAGTGCGTACTCTGGAGGACTGGGCTAAGAACATTAAATCTAAACAATCACCTCTTTGGAAGTTTTTGCAGAGAGAAACATGGGACTGAATTTCAAAACTTCTTGATAAATTTTGCCGTTTCTACCTTAAAAACACCGTATTGAGGCAGATTTCTGAGAGTGCCACGTGATAAGGGAATTAAAGGATTCGTTTAAGAATTCGAAAAACGAGTAGAATTATTTGCACGTTTCAAGAGCAATTACCAAGCACAAATGAGTACGAGAACTCCTTGACTGTTGAGAGAACGTTGTATGACTGCCTTACTTGGAAAAGTTGAAATTACTATCACTAAGCAACTGACGAGGATTGTAAAAGCCAAATATATTTTGTACTTAATGAGTTTACACTATTTTATACAGTTTTTAGTGCCAAAAGTGTATTTAACAATTTAGCATGTCTAAATCATGATCCATAAGTTACTAAAGTTGTTTTCTTGCCTCAGAACTGAATTTTTTTTCATTCCATTATAGTTTCCTGATCAAAGAAAAGGGTAACAAGTGGTTTACAAAGTTTCCAGTTTTAATTAAAATGTGGCACTATTTTAAAGGACGCTAGCTTCTCCATGTTCCCTATGAGGAGTTAAGCAGACCTGTTTAAGAAGCAGTAACAGAAATAGTCATACACACACTAACTTCCTGCAACTTTACACCAAATTAAGGACCGACATTGTTAGCTGTGGTACTTTGTTCAAGTAAATCAAGTAAATCACCGTCAATTAGATCTAACTGTTGAAATGGTCTGGAAGTTCGAACAATGTACAAGAAATGTAATGTAATTACTGAAGACAAAATTGGTTTAAAAAGGATTGATATCGGCTAAAAACCTTTACAGATATACTTTAGCCGTTTTCAGCCTTTTAAAAGGCTAGTAACGAACACATCGGTAATATTTGATAAAGGTTCGAGGTACTAGATATTGCTATGCGAATTCTGTTTGCCTTGCTTTACCTTTTGTCTATCTCAAAACATAAGTTTACACAATTTGTCTTCTACAGACAAAAGAAAGACGTTTACGCTACTTACCAACAATTTTGCCTCTGAGAATGCTTCTTGAAAGAGCAGTTTCATTCACATTGAGGTTTTCGATTACCACTACATCTCGATCAAACGCCTGTCTTACGTACCCCTTTATCTGTCCGGATGTAAAGAAAGATTTTGGTTCTAGTATGTTCCACATTTAAGTGTAACCAACCGTAAGTGCGTGTGGAACCGTGGTTTGTTGGAGGATCTTTCGACCAAAGAATGGAAACAAATACAAAGAAACAGATTACTAAATGAAAATAGAGTTTCTCCAAACAATGAACATTTCGAATATTAACCTTTAAAAAATATTGTTGTCAGCAACATTATTATCATCATAATCACAATTATCCTTTTAGGACACCCTTGAAGGATAAGTTGGTGTTGTGTAAGGTAAGGATGTTAAAGTGTTAACCTTAAACGGTGGCTTCAAATAGTTGGACCGTTAAGAATCCAAAACTCAAAATATTACAACATATTCAATAGGCACTGACTGGTTTACGGAGATCTGAACGTTGTTTCAGGCGTTGATTTCCATCCCTCCCGTCCCCTACCAATGCTGCAAGCTTTACTGGGCCAATGACCGACACTGAATGGGGGACGGGAAGAAGCTTGCAATGATTAGAGCATACTAAATACTTAAATAGACTTTGTTTCACTTCACTTTTTAGCTAGTTTTAATTTAACTTGTACCAGTACAGCTTAACTAATATCTGTGGTACCTGAATATCGGGAGTGGAAGTGTCTTGAACCTCTGCGTAGGATGTTCGTTGTTGATCCTGACAGATGCGCAAGTTGCAAGCGATGTACTTCGTTGGTTCGTCTCTCAGCAGTCGCCACAGAATTTCTGCATCAAGATATTCTTGATGTTTTGATGAAGCTATCGCTTGACGTGTTTCTGTAGTTTTGAACCCCAGGTTGAGGAGATGAATTTCAGTTCGACCATTTACTCGCCTATAATAAAAAGCAAAATTAAGAGCTGTTGTTCTAAAATGTCACTTTAAAATCAGGTTAAATTACTAACAATAAAAAATTCCTTTTCTCATGTATTAATTTTTATTAAGACACAGATCCATGAAACTCATTTTTTTAATGTTTATTTTTTTAATTTTCAGTCATTTGTTATGCCTTTCAGTCAATTAACCAAGTAATCAAGTTTACTTATCTCAGGCAATTTTTTTGCCCCTTTTCGTGTCATATTACAAAATGTTAATAAATGTGATTTTTCAAGTTTATAATTTAATCTTTGTTCTTTTATTCGAGGCCTAAGAAAAGCAATTAGCTGAATACATAATAATAATAATAATGATAATAATATTAGTAATAATAATGATGATTATGATGATGATACTATTAGCACTAACATTAATAGTAATAACAATAAATTCAATCTACAGATGGCCCTGTTTCGTTCTGTTAGGACTTATCACCGCAGCTTAGATAATGAACTTGAGACTGAGCTTCTACATACCAGGCTTAATTGGTTCGACTCGTTAAATCTCACAGACAACACTAAAATATACATTTCTTTACATGCAGTACTTACAATGTATTGTTCGTTAGTACATATAATAATAAATAATAACAATAATAGCAATGATAAAAATACACTTCAATAACAGTAATAATATCAATAAAAAATGGTTGTTGACGCTGACATCACAATATCTGGCTTAAGCAAAGAAGACAGAAATATCGATGAAACTGGCACAACAAAACTCAATAACAGAATATAACAGCCATTAATATGAATGGAAAATGTGAAAAGCTTAACAATGGGGAGTTTATAATGAACGTGTCCGTCTGAACATGTAATATTTAAATCTTCTCAAATCTTCTAGTTTTGCAATTGACTCATCTTCACGCAGAAATAAATTGTATAAACAAGAATGGAAGTGTTCCAGCAGCAGTTTTCGTTAACATTCGCACCTTCATTGCTTGCGGTCTCTATTGTGTTTGCTAGAGAGTGACTTCTGAGTTGTTAACCCCATTTGTCTATTAAATGCCATTTTTTCACTACCAAGAAAGAAATGTGGCAATTACCTTATTTCGTAGCCAGGATCACTACTCATCTGAAAAGCGCTTGCCCTCAGTGCACCCCTGTGTAGCCTCGTGTTTCTAGTTTTGGGAGTCGCAAGGGAAGAACTTTCGAGTGGAGGAAATTCCTCATTTTCAAATATGCTCTTTTTCTCTTTGCCTTCTCTGAGAGTTTCTTCACATTTTTTAACTAAAGCTTTTATGATTTTGTCCATGTAAAACGGTGAGACTGCCACATCTTCGTCATAATACTCTTGGGCAAAATCTTCGTCATAATACTCTTGGATAAAATCTTGATCATCTTCACAACAAACTTCAGATTCCTCATCTTGCCCTTCGACCTTTTCTAGCACCTCCTCCGTGTCGTCTTCCTGCATTTTATCATTTTCTTCTTCTCCTTTCTCGTCTTCTTGATTTTGGATTTCATAAGTGAACCCGTCAGGTTTTTCCAATGTTTCACTGGAAAATCAATAGCAATGCTATCAACAGGATTTATGGTTCTTACATTATACAGACATACTGCAGAAAATTTATTACCTGTAAATTTAAAAATGTTTAAAATCCAGCGAAACTACTTTTTTTGTCAAAAAGTTGAATTAAAATGATTCCTTTTTTACTTACACAATGCCCTGTAATTTGAAATACATAAGTTTCACAACTAACCTAGCCCAGAAACAAACGTGGGTAAAATAAAGCACTAAAATTAGTTTCAATACGCTAGATGATGTCATGAAGAACGACGTTTGCTACATGGAGTTAGGCCTATTATAAACAATATTCCTTAACTACTTACTTCGAGTGTTCAGCTTGAGGTTCCAGAACATCTAAGGAAACTTCTTCTGCCTGTAGTTCTTCTTGACCGCTTTTCGATGGAACTTCTGGAGTATCCACGGTGCTAGCTGGAACAAAAGAAGGGGCTTCTGGGTTCAACTGGGCTTTGTTAAGAGAACTTTTGATGTCACTTTCCAACTCACTCAATGTAGTACCAAAGAGACTTCCCATCTTACTGCATCTCGTGATATAATCTTTCCACAGTGTCTGACAATCTCCGACAGTGCATAAAGAAACTGGGTCACCTACAACTGCTACAAGGGACTTCGCACGCGTTATGGCTGTATTCATAAGTTTGGGATCTGAGAGAAACTCAAAGTAGAGTTTCTCATCTGGGTCGGTGGATCTGACTGCATCTTCCAGTGGCTTGCATATGCTTGCAGTACGTACAGTGGTGATGAAAACAGCTCTGTACTCTTCACCTAAGAAAATGTTTGCTTTAATAATAGATTTGGAGCTCAGTAAGTTAAGGTCCATTTAGTTTTGGTCTAATCTGTCTAGAAATAAGGCATTTCTGGAGGAAACCTGAATCATTTTGGGGGCGCGTTCATTGTCATCTGAACACCATTCAGCAGAAGCCATTATTTTTAAATTTCCTCACTATTTATTAATTTCATTATTAAGATCTGGAAAAAGACGACTTTAAGGTCCAATGTAAAAATTAGGAACATTAACAGAATTTTGAGGAGTAATAAGCAGTAATTTATTTGAAATTTGACAAACACAATGCCAATCAGTTGCATTCTAGAAAACCTACATTCAGTTCTTTGGCTCATATATATTGAGCCAGTAACATGTTTTGTAGATTGAGCCTCAACAACTTGGTAACCGAGGCGTGTCATTTTACACGCCTCACTACTTGGACAGCATGCGGTACCGTAAACTTACAGTTGCTGCAAGATTCGTTTCGTGCAATAAACAGCTCTTACAGATAACAAATTCCAATGTAAGAACTTTTATCAAAGTTATTCTATGAACCATCTTTCTGTATGTATTTGTAGTGTGTTCAAATAGAGTCATTCATGGTCTTGGATTGTATTTTTCATCGACTGACAGGGAAAACATGGTCAACCTTTATGTTGTAATATAAATACTGTAGTCTTCTATAGTCCATGAGACAGTCGAGAACACAGCCAGGCCCGTAGGCAGGATTTTTGTTAGGGGGGGGGGGTGCAAATTTCGTAAACTTGGACTCTTCAAAGTCAAACGTATGGGAACAAACAGACTTATGGCCGTTTTTTTTAGTCGTTTCGATTTACGGCAGCACCAGCTGTTACGATAAACCTATTCTGGCTTCTTCGTCGTCTTATTAAACCTCCAAATGCGGACCTTTTTTAGTCCGTGAAGGGGCGGGGGGGGTTGCGTACACACCCCGCGCACCCCCCCTGCCTACGGGCCTGCACAGCGTTGCTGTTACTTTAAATTGGGTTAGTATGTTGTCTTTTGTTTAGTAATCATCACTTACCTTGGACGTTGTGAATGGTTTCTACTGTGACGTCTTTTTTCCGTTCCTTTCGAAGTGCACCACGGATTGCCTGGACCTGTAAGAATGAGGAGCAAAAAAATATAAAGCAACTTACTCAACATTATTCTTACGATATTTGGCTTGATAAGCGTAAGTACAGAATCAGCTAAGTCAGGTAAGAATTCACTCAGGAGCTCAATAAATGTACTCCGGTAAACTTAACTAAAATGGATACTGGTATACTGCTTTTTGTAATACAAATTTGCTACAGGTATGCGAAAGCTTATACATGACACAAAAAGTGGAACGTTTTATAATATTCTACATATTATAATAGCTATTGCAGGACATAACGTATGGGATAGTATAACTTAAAGAGTAAATAAACCTGTCGCATCCAAATCACACCAACTTTCTCAATTCCGTGCCTGTATCAAAAAGCTTAACTCTCTAGATACCAATGTTCTAAATAAGCAGTAATTGTAAATATTTCTATATTGTGAGTTCCATTAGCGGTACATATCTCTTTTGTAAATAGCTGTAAGTTCCATTGTAATTATTGATGTACCTTTTAATAATAATAATAATAATAATAATAATAATAATAATACTAGTAGTAATAATACTAATAACAACAACAACAACAATAATAATAATAATAATAACAACAACAATGATAATAGTAAAGATAATAATAATAACAATAATACTAGCAGTAATAATATTTACTGATAACATTATAAAAATGATAACAACAAGGATCATTATTTACCAAAATTGGAAATTTAAAACTTATTCTAGTTTAATTTATTTGGCTTGTTCTCTATAATCGAGCGTATAAACACGAGCCTATAACAGCTCCCAACGTTATCGACACAAAATCAATACTGTATTATTATAAATTGATTACACTGTGTACCTGAAATCTGTAGGCCGAAAGTACAGCAATCTGTTTGAGGTCCTTGGGACCCCACACGTCTGGCCAGTCGTCAGCCAGCCGTACCACACGTTTAACCACCTCTGAAACCTCAGCGAGGTTTAGGTAGGATGTGTCTTGCTCTCTCTTCTCCAGACCCTTGGCCGAGAAAAATATTAGAGGCTTCATCCTGGGATGTGCTGGCTGAGAAGCAAATTATGAAAAGTGTTATAACATCATGTTTTTAACTCTCTATCTTGAGCCTTTTTCCAAATAGTTATAAGTTACTGAGTTAGTCAAATGAAAAAAAAAAGGATTGCTTCTTTATGTTTGTCTTACACTAATGTTAGGAACAATTAGAACATAGCTGGCACTTTTTCGCGCGCTTTTTGCATGGCGCGAGCGTGCATCTATAGCTCGATAGAAGCACGCCCGTGAGTCTATTAAAACGCGTGCTCGCGCTCAACCAATAAAAACGCTCAGAACGGTTTCAGAGTTTTGTACGTTATCAGCTTACGTGTATTTTTTCCCCTTATAAATACAGCTTAAAGTGGCAGTGGTAATGTTCTAAAATAAATGGCTCATAATTTAGCTGTGCGTCCATCGAGTTATGGATGCACTTGCGAAGTTGGGAGAGCACTCGTGCCACTCAAACGCTTCTCTCGTGTTCTCCCAACTTCCCGTGTGCACGGACCATTTCTTAACTAAAATTAATCTGTCATACTGTTAACAATTTGAAATGTAGGCAATCTGATCCTGCAGGGCAAAATTATGCCAACATTTAAGACATCAAGCATACTTAAATAGTCGGAAAAAAACCTTTTATATTATATAGTTAAGTACTTTTGACTCTTTCCGCTAGAACACTTCTGATCATGAGAACAATCTTTATTCAACAATAAAAACATAAATTATGACTGAAAAAATATACAAAATTAAAGTGCAGATGTATAACTGCTGTAGCCTGACGCACAACTTTCACAAAGACTATGATAATATAAATTGTTTCTCTAAAAATGTTTTTTTTCTTTTTTACATTGTAATAAAAGAACCTTTCTGCTAAAATTGGCAACCTAGCCAGCTTCGTTAAAACAGAACTGTCTACTTACGAAGACTCATTTTTGAAATAACGCATACACACTAGTATAACAATCCATATCTCAATCAAGCCTCTCTAATGCCGGACGAGTTGAGGATTTTTGTACAAGATAAAGTTACCTTCAGTAGATACCTTCCTGTAGTATCGTTACTTTTATCTATATTATTGCGACTAAAATGTATTGATTTGTTTTTTGCCTTCGATCGAATTTAATTAATCGCTTTTTCTGGTTGTCTAGCTCGTTTATTCCCTTAGAGTTAATCCAGGTAACTCCAAGTAACCAGCACCTAAATTTAAATCAAATGTTTTTCTTACATATTTTGTTTTTTTAAAGCAGTTTTGAAGTGAAATAAATTAGTGTTGTTGCTGCTGTTGATTTTGTTGTTGTTGTTGTTGTTGTTGCTGTTGCTTATGTTTTTGCTGTTGTAGAATTACGCTAGAGCAAAATCCCTTCGTTTGATTGTAAATTAAAACCAACTTCTTTTTTTGGAAAACTTTTATTTCCTATTTTTATCAATACTATTTTTCAAATAATGAAAACAGAAACGTAGTTCAGTTTAAGTAATACCTGATTACTTCGACACACAAGTTTTTCTCCGTAGAAATTGTCCGACGGAAACCTAAGGATCTGCTCATGACATCGATAGTTCTCCGTCAGAAACATGACGTGAGCATCTTTGAAGCTTTCATTCTTGGTAGCTTCATAACGATCGAACAGCCTCTCGGGAAGAGACCGCTCCAGTCCCCACTGTCGGGCATACTTGGAATAAATTTCTGGACACATCTGCAATTAAAAAAGAAACTAGAAACTCACGCACGTTGTAACAGCCAAGTACAATGACATTATCTTCTTCTATTTCATAGGAGGCAATGTCAATCTAAGGCTTGTTTACTTTTGGCGCCCGCACACTTGTGTCTACTAGGTACTTAAAAAGAAGGTGTGTTCACATTATGGCTCAGCGGACGGTTATCAAGTAGGAACATAACCTAAAAAGAAAATTAACACATCCATTGTCCGGTTGCCAGAAATTCTTTACAAGTCTTTTTGCAACTGAATCATTTGATGTTAATGCTGCAACTGTGCCATATTTACAAAGTAGTTTCTGGTATCATATAACGTTAGAAGATGCAGAACAACACATAAGATAAGACGTTTTCAACTAAGTTCAAAGCTGTTCGAGAAAGTATTAGCCTTCACCAAAACCATCAAACTGTTTGTGAACTATTTGTTTCGCTGTTCGTTAAACGTTTTTCGTTTTTCGTGTTATTCAGGTTTTTTCCAAAGAGAAAAGACAGTAGGAATAAAGATGTTCTTAAGTTCCTCAAGATACAGCTTTTTCATAAAAGGTTGTCATAACTCAATAGCGGATACTGGAACCGAAAGGAACTTTGGGTACATTAATATTTAGTGGGTAAAGTATAATGACAATGATGGCAGTGATAATAATTGTATTATGATGAACCTACACTCGACATTAGGCAAAGTCAATGCTAACAGCAATATATTATGTGTGCTCCTTAAACACCCACGGTTCATTTCGGTTCCAGTATTGACTATGACAACCTTTCTTGAAACAGCTGTTTACTCTTATGGTGAATACGCTCACAATGAAACTCCTTTGTTTTGGATAGTTAGATATCATCCATATAATTGGGTGTTGGATATACTACTATTGTAATTGTTTGATTACTCAATCTGAGAGCAACTATTTTGAGGTGCTTCATGACCCAATAAATTTGTATTAGGGAAAAGATAAAACGCAATTACATTACAAGTAAAACTAGAATCAACTAAATCATATTGACAAGTAACACATTGAAACACTGAGCTGTACAGCTGCTTTCCGTTTCATACGGTGTATTAATTGAGCAGTGTTCAAAAAAGTGAATTGACGAAAAGAATCTCTAATGATTTACCGAAAATGTAACGCAAGATATAACTACATTTATCAGGCATAACAGCGAGAATTTTTATTATTACATTGATATACCAAAGGTTTTTTTTAAAATTAATATGATACACATATATACGGTGGCGAAACTAGGAAACGCTTCCACGCAAGCGACCTGTGTAAGGCTATATATGTTACCTGCATGTGGTCACCAGTGAACACAACCCTAGTGTTCGGCCCGGCCAATACCACGGGGGTTATTGTCTCTGGCTCCAGCGCTTGTGCCGCTTCGTCAATGAGAATGTGAGAGAAGAAGCCGCGGCCAAGTTTTAAATCAAACAGCACTCTTGAAGTTGACAAGGCAGTAACAACAACACGATGCTTGATAACGTCCGCACGTGTTGGAAGCACAAACATTCCTTCTTTCTCAAGACAGTATTTTCGGACTGTTTCTGAGGCGGTCTCAATCCTATATGTCGAAAACAAAAGTGTTTGGTTAAAAATTGCACCTTACCACAGAACGAGACTTTCGAAAAAATAAGAATAGAATGGGCTATCTCTTAAATCGTGTAAAACAAGCCAGCAATACAGTGGTCTCTCAAAAACGCTCAAACAGGTTTAAAGCCACTCAGTTTTGTTAACCAAGTCATGTATAAAAGACTCTTCATACCTTCTAGATGATTGGTAGATACGCAAAGGTATGGTTGCTTTGATTCCATTCTTATTTGACAGATAATCATCAAGGAGCTCCACGTGTTTGTCTGCCGCCCTGTTTGAGTGCGTGCAAACAAGGATCCGGTTTGTCGAGTCCGTTACCAGCTGTCGCACTGCTTGGTTCAGGGTAAAGGTCTTTCCAGTACCAAATGGACCAAATACAACCAGTGGATACAAACTGTTGGGATGTACGATAGCTGATATGACCTTCCGTTGATTAGAGTTGACCCCAGGGTCAAGAAGCCAGTCCAAGCGGAAATGGGGAACCTGTCAATTCAAAAGAAATGATTACTGATGACATTGTTGTTTCTCAGTAGACTCATTTCAATATGTTTCTAGGATTTGGTAACTACTCCGGGACTTAAATATGGTGTAGGTAACCCGTGACAGTACAACTGAACTGGCAGATCTGAGGCCTATGAAACCAATGGTTTAACTTCCCAATTCGAATGTCGGTGTGACACAAACAACGCTACTCAACAACCGGGCCAGGGCTTGAGCTGGGTTTCTAGTATGCAGGCCAAGATATTGAGAAACCTGCAAATTCGTCTACGAGACTTACGCACTCATCGTAACAACGTCGGGTCAAATTTTGTTACCTTCCACTTGATTACTACTACTAATACTACTCGTCGCCATTGTACAAGTTCACAAGCTAAGCAGTAGAATTCCCATCATGGGTCGGTTCAGTCAGTTACTGACTGAAATGACCTGATTCACATTGAGGTTAAGGCATCTAGACCTCGAACGATGAATCAAAAACTGAGGTTTTTACTTAAATTATAATGCGGAATTTCCATGACATTAGAGTTTGCAGAACACAAACAATGATAATAACATAACGAAGAGCAGAAAAAAGTATAAACTGTACCGTTGGGGAAAATTACAGTTCCGAATCTTCTATTGCCAAAATGCGTTTATGAAACAGATTAACGAGATGTCATTGTATTAACACAAGTTCCTTTTTTGTCGGATTGATCTGTACGAACGGTAATTTACAACTGAAGGTATTCAGTTAGATCATTCGATAAAAGCGCATCAAAAACGCAAAATTCGCCATGTGTATCAGCAAATATTATATACCGTAAATATGAAACCAAACAGGCATACACTCTTTTTGTTTTAAACGAACTTTGTTTATTAAAACCTGAGGCTGAGATTTGTCCAAAAATCTTTGAAACTGTATTGGCTGACTAAGAACCTCTGACTAAGAACCCAAATTTGGCTCAGCCAAATTTTGCAGGTTCTTATAAAAAAAGAGTGTACATTAAAAGATATGGTTTGGTTCAACATTCCCATTTTATTCAATGGCAAGTAATTAGGAACTAGGTCCGTTGCTGCCAAAGTTAAATTATGTAATTACAAAACAGTAAATGATTTTTTCCTTATTTTGAAAATCTAATAAATGCCTCAACAGTCTATGGAAACTATATGGGTAATCTTTTTCTCGCCTAGTTAGCAGTAAGTATCAAAATTTTAAAAAGCTAATCCTTAGTCTTTAGTTAATCTAAATGACGACACGATGTCTTTGTTCATTCTTTTTTATGTTTAGGTATTACTAGTTTAACTGGCCTGTAGGTAGTATGCACTAATCTTGGCATGCCGGTACAATTAAGTTGTATTAGTTTAAGTTTATCCAATTACTTTACAATGAAAGAAAGAAAAATAGAAGAAAGAAAGAGAAATAGATAAAGAAGAACAAAAATCTGTTTCAATTGTGATAAGAAGAAGAAAGTATTTTACTCTTGACTGATAACAATTTACATCAGCGCATACAAAATCCTTACCAGTGGTTTTGGAGGCATCACATACTTCTTCGGAAAAAGCAAGCTGAGTTGACCGTCACCCAGCCTATCGATCGACGCATGCATTTCACAGAGAGGAATCCGATTTATTCGAAACTGGACGTCAACTTCAACGTCACAGCTGTCATATAGTTCACAGTCCTGAATCATAGCAGAAGGCAATCGTATAACCAGACATCCTTCATCCTCCTCGACCTCTTGGATGAGTCCTTCATACACTCTAAACACAACACAAAGAAGCAAAGAAAGGAAGACAATGGCAACTAAGGGACCGGTTATTATAGCAATTGAAAGAGAGCAGGGGGAGGGGGGGGGACTGGTGTATAAACTAGGGACCCTGAAATATTAAAGGGGTGTCAAGGGGAGGTCTCTAGTTTTGTACCAAATATGCTTAACACCAAAAGATAAAAATTGCTTTTTATAAGTCTTTGAAACCCTGGTATGGCAACAGCTACCGCTCTTATTGATAACGTTTGTATCTGACAGAAGGTTTTGTTGGTCACTTCTGTTCTGATGTATTTGTATGGGTAATCAAATGGTGACGAGTGAAATTAGGAAATAATTTCACGCGCGTTTTGTCAAAATTCTAATAA
>JAOBYE010319872.1:0-15339 GCA_025403585.1 Parazoanthus swiftii | reverse complement strand
ACCATAAAGAGAAGGTCTGAAACATTCACTGCTCGCTTCGAAAGCAACATTTATTATTATTATTATTATTATTATTATTACTATTACTATTATTATTATTATTATTATTAAAATTATTACAACAACATTGAAAACCTATCCCAGTTCATGCAATCACTCGGCTTTTCGACCGTTATGCATATTAATTTATTTATAGTCTAATCTTGTTTCTTGTGGTTTTACCTTTTCAAACACGAGTCTGTCTTTTTTCAATGCAGATAGGCATGAATCCCAGTAGGAAACTTTTTAATGGAAACTACACGAGGGAAACTACAACCAATCTTTACCCTGTTTGGAATGTCGCAATGGATTTTGTCTCCGATGAAGTATCACCGAACAAGAGTGATTTTTTAAATGAACAGTACGAGAGGCATGTGATTAAATCTGAACCTTCTTTCGAAGAAGATAAATACTTGGATGAAATATACTACAACCACTTTGATATGTCGTGTGTACAATGCGGAGGACAAGCAGATCAAGATGAAGCTGAAAAGAGTTTCAAGTTTTTCGCCCAGTCTTCAGCTTTTTCATGTGAGCCTCAAAAATATCAAAGTATCAAGAATGAGCCGATTTGTGAAGAGCAAGAAGAAGAGCTGTTTAGCTTAGCTGACCTGGCTAAGCATATCCATTCGTCTTCATTGATACAACATTCCGTGAATGAGAAAGATAGCCAGTCACTGTATCAGCATAACAAGCCTTTCGACACCTCAGGGAGTTTAGTAAAGCAGAAACGAAGTCACACAGTTAAGAGACGTTACAGTTGCGATCAATGTAACAAAACATTTATCACTTCAAGGCATTTGGTTCAACACAAACGAACTCATGACAAGAAGAAACCTTACAGTTGCGATCAGTGTAGCAAATCATTTATCACTTCGAGGCTTTTGATTCAACACATACGAACTCACACTGGGGAGAAACCTTACAGATGCGACCAGTGCAACAGATCCTTCAGCCAATCTGGGAACTTGAATGCTCACAAACGAACTCACACTGGTGAAAAACCTTACAGTTGCGACCTGTGTAACAAATCGTTTAGCCAATCTGGGAACTTAGTTATCCACAAACGAAGTCACACTGGTGAGAAACCTAACAAATGCGATCAGTGTAACAAATCGTTTAGTCAATGTGGGAGCTTGGTTATTCACAAACGAACTCACACTGGTGAGAAACCTTACAGTTGCGACCAGTGTAATAAAACATTCAGAAGCTCTTGGTCTTTGATTACGCATAAGCGAACTCACACTGGCGAGAAGCCGTACAGTTGCGACCAATGTAACAAATCGTTCGGCAGATCTTGGAGCTTGGTTAAACACAAGCGAACTCACTCTGGCGAGAAACCGTACCACTGCGACCAGTGTAACAAATCATTTAACGAATCTGGGAACTTGGCTAAGCACAAACAAATTCACATTGGAAAAAAACCTTTGAAATTGCAACTAGTGTAAATAGTTATTCTTTACTGCTGGGAAATTAACAGTGCACGAAGGATCTCACTCTTCTGAGAAATCTTATAGTTGCAAACAGCGTATTTTAGACTAAGAAACCATTCCTTAGCGCATGAAGTTTGGATATGCAGGAACGACCCATTGTAGCACTGGTAAAATATCTGCAAGTGTTCTAAGTACGAACTTAATTGGACACAAACTTGCGAGACTGACCTGCCCATGACAATGTTAACAACAACAAAAACTGATGTTTGAGACCTTCCATGCAACAAAATGTATCTTTATACAATTTGTTACCGTTTGTCTAACTATCGAGAAATCGTTAAGACTGAAAACGGACACTTGCACCTACTATTCTAGAATTGTAGGGTTTCAGTTTTAAGAAAAACGGAAACGTGATTCTTTTTAGCCTGCATAGCAGGCGCTCAAGTTTGCTTTCCTGTCGGGTCACTGAAAAACTGATTTCCGCTAACTGATTTTCTTGACATGGCCGCGGTAATTGTGCCCGCTCGTTCCTAGTCCTTCCATCGGCCATGTGCTCTCGCGGGCATCTCGCCCGCTCGTTCCTAGTCCTTCCATCGGCCATGTACAAGAATCAGTTTTTCAGCGACGCGACAGGAAAGCAAACTGGAGCGCCTGCTATGCAGGCTAGATTCTTTTTTCAAAGAAAACATGTTAGACATTTTCATTATAAAAATGAAAAGAAAACTAAAGATACAAATAACGAACAGCAACCACCTCCCACGTGACCTTGTAGCTCAGTTGGTAGAGCAACGATGATCTGATCCGGAGGTCATGGGTTCGATTCCCGCCAGGGTCAGAGATTTTTTTCTCTTTCTCCACTGATGTAGGTCCATTTTGTGGCCGAAAACATGAAATCTTCGTTTTTTAAAGACATAAAAACAGAAGAAAACTTAACACCGAAGCGCAGACTGTAGTTAAAAGTCAACTTCACCTTTTTGCCTTGGCTGAAATATTGGTTTTAGAAATACTTCATAGCTCAGTTCTCGAGACTTCTGTTAGTTTTTCAAATCATCTGTCAGCCGCGGGCAGAGTACCATCCGATAGAATAAATGTCAAAAGCAATTACTTCCTAATTAAAAGAAAAGTCAGAAAATTTTATAGAGGTACTGAAACTCCCATAGGTTTAGAACAGCAATGAGATGAGAAGGGGAAAAGGGAATACATTTGCATCCCTCCCCCCACCCCCCAGCCCTGGCAGTGCAGGTAGGGTTAGATTACTTAAAGTGACCTCGTATCCCTTTCGCTAGAGTTGTGAGTATACAGAATAATTTCATTAACGTTGTAAAGGAAATAGTGAAAATGAAGTCAGAATTGAGCAGGAATATATAATTGAAAACGGGAACTTACGAGTAACGTTTTCATATTATACTGATATACTATATTTACATTATACCTTGACATTCCGAGTCAGTATCCCACCAAATGTTAGACGCAAAATTCCTACCAATTGTAAGCTCCTTCCACATATTATCCCAGGCCGGAGCTTATATTAAAAGGGGATTTATAAAGATTAGTTGTGAAATGAACGTAAACCAAAAGTTTGAAGATAATTAAAATAGCCAGTTAGTGTGTTTACTGTGGTTTTTTTGAGAAGCAAACTATGCCCGGTTATAAGCCTAAACAATTTTGAAACGAATTCAGTTGTCTTTCCAAATATAAACCCAAGTCCGAATATAAGTCTATTGACTTTTTAACAACTTTGAAAGCTATATTAAGATCATGAGCTCCTATTCAGAATTCTATAAAATGCATTGGACAGGTTATACGAGTTTTTGGAAAAAACCTCTCTCGCTCTCTTGCTCAGCATTAGACATTTATGATTAACTCCGCTGACAAGTAACACGGAAGTAGACAAAAACATGAATAGTAAGTTATCTTCAGGCAGCAAACGTAAATAATAACAATGATAGTTAAAAACATATAGTACACAAACCACTAAACACTTACTTCATTCTGTATTTGAATAAGCACGAACCGTCCGTGACGGGCGAAAGATGAGTGCATTCTCTGACACTGTTGTTGTTGTTGTGTTTATAAAAAGAACAAAGTGAAACTATCTGTCAATGCATAGATGCAAAAATACTTTTCATGAACATTGGCCCAACTTGTACCAAACAAAATAGAAAACTTGGATTTCCGTTTGCTGGCCATTATTCATACTTTGATTATATGACTGCGTGTACTCAAAATCTGACTGGTTGGGTTTTCCTTCATTTCAACACGCCACACGATTGGTTGAAATCCCGCTTAATATGTCATTAGTTCTTTTGTAATCTTCTGCTACAGCTAAACGAACTTGGCCACAATCGAATCACCTTCAATTCTTATCTTTCGTTCTGGACATTATTTTTTTTATGTATTCCTTTTTCAGTGTCACCGTACTGTCGCTACATTAATCAGTGTTGTACTATTTCTTTGAGAGTCGCTCGAAATTATTTTCTGACTTCTGTAGCAAGCTGAACGTGTAAGAAATTGTCTTTTACACCAAATATCTCGCAGAAAGTAAGCAAACTCAACAAAGAGTAAGACACTCTCTTGTCAGTTGACAGTGACTGAACAGTGACACTGATAAGGATCTAATCACGGGCTTTAGGATAAGCGAAAATGTCTTTGAATTAATAAAGTTTTTTTAAACCTCTGATGTGTGTTGCTTCTCTGCTTATCAGCCTCGAGTTCTCTTTTCCTCTCGATTTTAGGCCCACCCACCAAGTTTGACCTGATCGAGTTGACTGATTCCCAGTTCACCACGCGGCCAGCGGTCCATTTGGTAATGACGTAACATTGCTTTCTATACAAATAAGGAAAAGCAGTGGAAATAACAAAGTAGGAGCTTTATCCCATAGAGCCGTAGCAAGCCTTGGAAAACTGGGGGGGGGGGCACCGCCGAGAGTCGACCTAAAATGTTAAATTTAACTCAAATAACTGAAGCATATTTTCCAATCTACGAGTGGAAGAGTGCAACTTATCAATATTATGTGGGCGATTTATCGCCTTCACCACTGACGTTAGATGGTTAGTCAGTCTGGGTGACGTCAGTTGTTGGTTCTTACACCGAGGTGGAGCCAAAGATTGCGGATGTCAATTTTTTTCGTTAACAGCAGTTGTCCAGGATATTGACCGAATATTACTCCTTAAATATAGACTGGTTCAAAAAAAAGGTTATGTATACATTCAAAACTTCACTTTCTTTTCGTGTGGGGCCGCACAAACGAACGCATTATGTTAGCACAACATCGGCCAACATTGTTGGGCACAATAAGCACGTTGCGTTCGTTTGCACATCGTGTTGGGCTATGTTGCATGACGTTGGTGGATGTTGCCAGCATTTCATTTGTTCTCGTGATCGATGAAGCATGTCACGTATTGCGTCCGTTTGCACGGCCACACAACATCGTTGGGCTCACCGTGAATATTTAATCTGACGGTTATACCAGTGATGTGTGAATGTGGGAGTCATTTCAAACAAGATGGTAGATAATGAACAGTTCGAAACACAGCCTCTTAACAAAACGCCAACAAAATATGGATGTCAAAATTGCCCTCCCCTAACCCCAACTAATATTTTTGTCCCCGATATTACACTTCATTTCAGAGAAACTTTACGAGACATTTTCTTAAAACAATAAAAGTTCATTTGACATGTTCAAAAGCACGTAAAAAGAGTAAAAAAGTGAAATCGTTTTTTTGTTTTTCTTGTCGAAAAAGCATGTGCCGCCTACTGTCTGAGGTCTTTTTCTAGCTCTTCTCTTACAATACAAATACCGGCAGGTGAGAGTTAAATTGGAGTTCACTTACTTCATTAAAGCTCATCTAGAACTAAATGGACAATTTGCTTCCTTGTCTGTTTTAAGCATTTGATGGACGAAAGACGTCGAACTCTTATATAGTTGATAAAACAGCGAGAAAATGTATTATTTATGAACCTTTTACGAGCTATAAAGCACTTTTATGTTACTGCAATACCTAAAGCAATTTTACAATTTTTGCACTTTTCAGATTTAAATCCAAAACCTTAAGTTCTGCCACATCCTGTTTTGCAGTGAGCACGTTAATTGAGGTTTATCGAAAAAATCTTTAATCTGACGGAAAAAACATCTTTCATTGGTGAAGTTATAACGATTGTCGCTTTTATAGTTACTTCTGAAACGTAAATATGTGGGCAATCAGCAACATGGGTTCGCAGTTTCTTTCTTATTCGCTCTTGTTCGAACTCACAAAGATGGATTAACTAATGCTTGTTGTGGGCCCTGGGCATGACTTCACATGTCCCTAGTTCCACCTAATTTTAAGATTTTTTCTCTGCTTATAACCACCCTTTGTAATTAAAGCAATAGCTGTAATGATAATATCACCAAAAGCTGCAACTATTAAACAATTGCTATCTACAGCAAAAGCAATGTATAACTTAATAAGCAACGGCGAACAAGCGAAACAAAGTGAACTGAATAACAAAAGCAATTAACAGGAGGAGCCGAACATGAAACAAAAGCAACGGCAGCAACTATAGAGATTATGACAACATTTATAACAATAAAATTATTTATAGCAATATTGATAATGATTTAAATAATAATAACATTAACAACAACAACAACTTTTAAGTTGAAAAACAATGAAAATATCTTCTTTTGTGCTAATCCGAATCTTTTCGCCAAAAAATTGGCGTCCCAAAATTAATGATAAACCGACTTGCGTGAGACTTGGCATATAGCTTCAAATATGCCTGAAGGGCGCGGTAAAATTCAGCCGGATGACAACTGTGAATAGCTTCTTTTTAAGAATTTCAGTTCTTATCATCATGTTCTCGCACCTGCAATTTTGAAGATCGATCAGAATGACATTTTCTGTTCATCACTTTTATTTAAGTAGATTTTTAAAAAGATGACTGCCTGATTTAAACGGTGCGATTGCAAAGGATCCCTGCCCACCCAACTGACCTTTTTTAAGCTCCCCTAAAATTCGTAACTCTTTAAATATCCAAAAAGTCGCTAACGTGCCATCTTCTTATCAATTTAGATCGGAAACGATAGGTGAAAGTCGAGTGTTTTAAACAAACAAGAGGTTAACTGAACAGACAACATTTCAACTGCAATTTTTGAGCAAACTAAAATTGATTGGAAATAACTGTCACGCTAAAAGAAAAGATTTCGAAGGTCTTGAAATTCCCAGTATTTCAAAAAAAAGGGCATCAGTTTCAGAGCACTGAGGCAAACCAAATTTACGGCGGTTTGAAGTTAAGCAAATGAGGCCATTTTTGTTCAATTTCAGTAGGCACAATTTGGAAAAAATATATATGTAGATGTATAGCATAGCTCACTCTATTGAATTTGAACACTTTGCATGGTATACAGAAGTTCAGTCTAAAAATCCTTCTCCGAGCTGCACTGACAAGTCCTTAAAGAACGAAACAGTACTTTATGCATATGTATGTATATTGCAACCCTCGAAGCGTTCTCTTGCGCGTACAAAAACGATTCCCATAAGAAAAACAACTGTTTATCTTTTTTAAAACTGTTTATCTTTAAACCAACGAAAACTCATTTTTTCTAGAAGGTTTCAGGCAGCTTGTTTCTGATTGGTTCTGATCGCACAGGCTGACAGCAGTGAAAATATTTCTTAAAGAAGGATATACGCGATTTGTGACATTTGCCGGAGTATCTAAGACAGAAAGACATCTGATCATAGCATCACCATTAAATTTGCTGAGTTACATTGCTGAGCAAAAACGTGAGGTAAGGAAAGGATAAGAGCAAACTTCAACGGTTTTTAGTGTTGCCCTTTGTCAGCTTTCAATCAGTTTCAAACGAGGGTGACACCTAGGAAAGATTTATGTTTGTGTTGACGAAATGTTAACAACTCTCGAGTGTTTCCCAACTTATGTACACGTTCTGCCTTTGAATTGACCACTCGACAACTGGCATCAGCTAACAGAAGAACAATAACACTTTTAATTACTTTTGAGAACATTTCAGAAGACGAAAAATGATAAAGAACGTTAAGCCTCGGCCCAAAAAAAAAGGGGTTAAAATGAGTATCAAACATTACAATTAAGTTATTTCAATCTATCCTGCATGTATATTGTAAAACCAACTTCTGCTTGAACCTCATCAAAACTTTAGAGAATTACTATATTTCAACTCATAAGCAAAATCCTAATCGGCTCCATTTTAGTTGGAAACTCGGAAGAACCCGTCCTTTTCAATATATACTGATACTTTCTTCCTAATTTTGCAAACCCTCGTCTATAGACTTCTGAAACAATGATCGTTTCTGAAAATACCTCAAAAGAAAGTTTTTATAAGGCGACATAAGACGAAGGTTGTTTGTTAATAAGCTTTGCATCGTTAACTTTACACTAAAGAACGGTTTGCTGGGGCAATTTAAGGCTTACCGCATGAGAAACGGTTTGTTGTGAGAAGTTATGATCACGCATTTCTTTTGTACAAAGTGTCGGTTTTCGTTTGGTTATTAACAGAAAATTACTTTTACTGATCCGTGAGGTTGGATGAGAAAAGTTTTTACAACTCTTTTGTATATAGTAAGTATTTATTCCAACCGGTGCAGCAACCTTTTTGTTCACTGAGTAAGTGCGCGTTTTTAAAATAGCTGACTTAATTTCGATAAGGAAGGCTTCTTTTACCACAGTGTTAAGGATAACAGTTTATCTTTAAACCAATGAAATCTGAGACGTTTTGATTTTGTTTGGTTCAGTTGCAAAGACTGACAGCAGTAAAATTATCTTTGTAAGACGGTAGACGCACTTGAATAAAACTTAAGCACTAGTAATTTTTGCAGCTGCTTGTCTGGAATTTATTACCAAAGGTGTTATTGTTCTTATTTTGTTGCATCAAAATAGATTTTTTAGTAAATGTTCTAAGCGCAGCTACGCTTGAAAGAATTGCTTTTTTCTTGTTTCTGTCTGTCGTTCAACAGCTAAAGAGACAAACATAAGCAAGAATAGTTTGGCCTCAAAGCAGATTATTATTCTCCTACGCCGCCAGTGGCCTCTCGCTAGTTCTTGCGGCTAAGGAGCATAATAGACTGCGTGCAAAAATTGAAACAACTTCGTTTATTGACTCCAGGCTTTTTGTATAATTTACAACGTAGTGTTTTCGAAAGTTTCAGTTGTTGTAAGGTCAAACAGAACAACATGCTGATCTGACTGTGCAGGATAACTACTGCAAAACATATTTAATATAAAAAACGTGCATACTGCAGTTTTAGCACAAGTACACATCAAGAGTTACCATGACTATTGAACACAGCAAGTAATTCGCCTGAGGGACACATCTTCATCTTCATCTTAATCTTCTTCGCGAGCACTGTTTCAGTTGTCTGAACATAGAAATTGTGTGAGGCAAGCCCGGATTATGAGTATTCAACATACAAGCAAAATTTAGATGTGCCAAAACATGAGACAAACCGTTCTCCTATAAGAGACTATATAAATAGCCTTACTCGGGCCAGCCTCGACATATTATTAGTTATTGTTTTAAGACTTAAACAGCATATACTTCTATCTCGCTTCTTCACTACATATCAAACAATATTTGGTAAGGAAATATGAACCTGCATACATGACGTGGAATTTTACTCAAGGCCCGAATAGAGCTGGCTTTATCATAGTACAGGCGTTAGCTGCTGTGTTTATGTAGCTAGTACAAAGAATTGCTTTTCCTACCAACTTTATGTATCAGTCAGTTTTAAACTTCAACACCCCTCCGGGCATTTGAACTTTTGAAACTGCTGTTGGCCAATATCTCCCCTTGGGACATGATTGCTAGTAAAATGGCTTGCCTTGTGAAAGGATTCGTTTTCAAATGCCCCACCCGCGACAAGAAAAAATGAGTTTGTGTTGATTTCTACAATTAATTATACTGTTTTCCTTTCACTCACTGGACAGTTTTTGCTTCTAAGTCAAAGTGGAACTAAAAAAACACACTTCACTAAATGATACTGTATGACATTGACTAAAATGCCTTTTTCACTTAACCATTTTATGTAAAAAACATGGTATAAATTTTCTCATACAAAAATGAACTTGCAACCTTCAATAATTTCAATGTTTGTTCAAATCCCCCGCCTTCCCCCTCCCTTTGGTTTAGATTTCTGCACCCAGGCACTTCCTAACATTAAACTCCTGTCCCCCGTGCAAAGCTTTGGGTTTCATCCAATGCCCGCTGGTTGCCCAGGGGGATATTGTAGTTTCAAACTGATTAATGCACGGAAATTGTTCAGAAGTACCAGACCTTATTTCTCTTTAAAGAATGAGCAGAAAGTTTGTCTTTTCACCGTTAACAATATACAGGCAATTTTTATCATAAAAAAAGTCAAACCCACTTTAGTTTATTTTTTCTGAAACAGAATTATCTATTATAAATTATCAATCAATATGAATACAAGACCAATCTTTAACCCTTTTAGCTCCAAACATGCCAAATGATTTTTTAACTTCCCTTTTTTACCTTTCCCCACATTTTCCTTATGAAGTATTGGAAGAGTTTGGCAATTTATTACAAAATATTTGTGCTTCTGATCAGTTTCCTCTTATTACTGAAGTTTTTACACGTTGATAAACAGATTGGAGCTTTTAAAACAAGGTCAAGAGAAGTGCTTTTCACTGTTTGTATAGATTCAATTTAAAAATCGAAGCACTTTTACTTCACAATAAGAGCACCTATATATTGAAGCTTGCCGAGTATATGTATTCCCAATAATAATCTCGCAGTTGAAACAAGTGGATACTAGTATGTACATTGTATAAATAGCAATAGTTTTTAACACTTGTAAACACTCAAGGTTCTAGATCCAATGGACCCGCCAATCAATGATGACCTTTAGGAAACAATGATCACGAATCAGTACCGTATAGTGCACACCATCTTGATCAGTATATGACAAAAAGTTTTGCTAATAAAGAGAAGTATACGAAGGATAAATTAAGTTATCTTTTTTAGATAAAGAGCTGCTGTGCTATGTCCAGAACTTGCAGAAATCCTCAAATATCTGTCCTGTGATTTCAGTGTGAAGCAGAAATGGAAATAAGGGGGGACTTTGACCAACAATAAATTTTGACGCTATATATTTGGCCGCTTACTAAGCTTAATCTATCACTGAAGAAAAGTATATACATTGTCTTACATTATTATTAATTAATGTTGTTAAAGTTTGAGGACTGATTGACTATACCTAAACAATGGCTTAGATATTCCAGATTGTTCATTTTAAAGGTTGGTTAAACAATTATCCCGAAAAAAATACTTTTTGTACTGGCCTATAGACTGACCAAGTTCCAAATGGTGTGTTTGTAAAATCTTGTTACCTATCTCCATATATTTCTTATTAATATTAGGTCAATTTTTCACTTCATCTTACAGAACTCAAAATGGGTGATCAGTTCCTTCATACTGTTTTTATGTTAATAGTGTAAAAGAAGATAAATGTTAAAAAAAATGTGTAAGGAGTGAAAGGGCTAACACTTTTATTTCTAATTAATAATCCATTCATGAAACTGACGCTAGACTAGTAAACGTTATTACCCTCTAAACTGTTTGGTCCCTTGTTCTATTAAGGGTTTAATGAAACCACTCTAAACAGATAAAACTGATAATGTAAGATGACATATACAACTACCTTCATTTAGTTCTTATTGTTGGTTTCGAAAAGTTGATATAGACATTCCACAGAGAAAAGATCATATGTTTAAAAAAATATGCTGAGATTGTTTAATGATATGCAGTTTAGAAATAAACAATGATTCCTGTATGTCTTTATTATTCAAGTTTGTTTGTTACTGTTTGTGACAAATTAAGTAACACCAAAGAGTGTGAATTCAGTATATTTATTTGACCACAATGAATAGCAACAACTCCCTGTTCTATTTCTTGGATCATAGGAAGGAAACTGAATATCCTGGGGGGAGGAGATCCTAAAAGTGTTTCCTTTCGTGGGGAGATTGGGGGGAGGGGGGGGGGAGTGGACGAATTCACAATCGAGAGCTTCCTGAAACAGCGGGGAATGACAAAATGTTTTGGGATCTATGCCAGCTTTTGACATATTTAGCGATTGTGCAGACACCCATAAATTGAAACTGAAATACTCAATAACTGCTAATGCTTTAAACAACTTCCTATTCAGCAGAATCTTTAGAAATCACAGGGAAATTAACATGGATCTTCAACTGCTTATCTGTTTATCACTGGCTGTGTGTGTGTCATTTCAAAGGTTTTATCTCAGGGGAAATGTCCACCTCTTGTGGAATACATGTATTCGTTTGGTGAGTGCTGTCACGAGTTTCACACCCGGATATTTTCCCCTCTGTAGAGTACATGAATTTGTTTGCTGTATACTGAAAATGAAAATCTAGAAGGAATTCCTGTTTCAGAATAGTTGGTGAAAACATCAATATATCACTGGAAGAGAACGATCACGAGCTGTTTTCGCGGTGATTGTGGCATATGATAACAAACTATACCCGCGAAAACTTCGCATAGATTGCAAGTGTCACATTGAATAATTTAAATTATTATACTTGACCTGAAGAAGTTTAAACTTCCGGTCGCCATCTTGAACAATTGCTCCGGTGAGAAGAAAATTACCCGTGGCAGTTGTTGGTTCCAGTCTCTCTTCTCTCTTTCTGAATGGAGCGCCTTGTCGTTTTTTTAAAAGCCGATTTGGAGTTTCAAAAGTCGAAAAGTGCTGTTATTGTCCACTTAGGGTCGAAAGAAGAACGAAAAAGAAATTAGCAACTCGGTTGTATGAAAAGAAAACCTTTTCAGGCAAGTGGGTCCGCGGAATAGGAAAGTAATTTGGCAAACCGATATGGTGATAAGCTGGAAGCTTGTTTGACAAATCGATCTCGATACAAAAAATATTGCAGATCGATCTCGAAATGAGAAAGTATTTTGGAAAGTCAATTTCACGACAACAACATGTTGCAAAAGCGAACATCAGAAACACAAAATAGTTTTCACGAGTTAATCGCGGAAAACAGAATAATTTAGCAAGTCGATCTCGTAATTAGAAGTTAGTTTGTAAGTCAATTTCGATAAAAACCAAGAGCAGAATAGGTAAGTCAATCGAGGAAAAATGTTGTTTTGAAATTCAAAACGTTGAAAAAATTTTTTACTTAACATGTTATTGCTGTTATACGTTCTTGTTCTCAATTCATGACGAACATTTACTACACTATAGCGTAGTGCCATAGTGACAAACCACAAGGTTGAACAAAATGAGCAAAATATTGCGACTTCTCATTGGCCTGGCCAGCAACTGATTACTAGTTGTTATTATTAAGTGATTTGCGAGAAGCTGAAGATATTATGATGATTTTGGGACAGCCGAATTCAGTAAGGGTTTTATTATTAGTCTTTTTATTTTTCACTGTTTCATTTGAATTAGATTTGCAATCTACGGTGAACATTTCTTGGTTGTGGCAAACAAATTCGATGGCAAGAGTGCAAAACAAGATTCTGTTTTGTACAAGTGGGCAGCAGGAATGTTCAGAGAGTTTCAACGTATCCCCAATAATAACATAGAGGACAAACACTACTTCACCATCAACACGAGAAAATTTATGTCGTTTAGCAACATTGGCAGCGACCAGGTGTCCATCTACGAATGGAAAAAAGGAAAATTTGATAACATATTACAAAATATTGCACTACAATTCCCTTGCAGATGCAACACGTTTACTATTCACACAATCACGTATATGGCTTGTGGCAGTGCTGCTTTCAATGCAACTGCAGTTCTGAAATGGTCCGGAAAAAGCTCTCAGCTTTTTCAGATTCTTCCATCCACAATCGTCCTTGGCCGCCCACACAGCTTCAAAGCTAATGGTAAAACTTATTGCTATCGCCAATCACGTTGGACCATATTTAAACCGTAACATTCCCGATACCGATTCGTACATCTACCGATGGGACGGAACCAAGTTTGTCCACCACCAGTCTATCCCGACTCATGGCGCATATGACTGGGATTCATTCACGACTGCCGATGGCCAGGTGTTTCTTGTCGTGGCAAACCTGGTAATAATGGAAACAAACGTTTCACCTCCGGCGAAGTCAGCAATTTACAAGATGGCTGATGGTAAGTTCAAATTGTACCAGGAAATGCAAGAAGCGATATACGTGCATGCTTTTACGCACAAGGGAAAGCAGTATTTGGCAATTATGAACAGCTATTTTGGATTGACCGTCGAAATGGAGAACGCAGTGTACATATGGAAATGAACTGTGTCTGTTTGAGCGTCCCTGATGAATGCATGTCGATAAAAAGGGACGAAGGAGCGTATCAGAGCAGTGAAAATAACGTTGATAAAACTATGAAGAGTGAACAGTAGTCAAAAACAGCTATGACGTGAAGCCATTGTAAATAGCTCAATTGTCCTCAGTGTTATCAGTGATATGGAGTAATGCAGTGCTCTCTGCCTAGAACAAAAGGAAAACATTTTTTTGTAAGTTTCGCATGATACTTGCTTTTAAAACTTGAAACACTATCTTGTTTAGCAAGCTCAAAAATAGACTTTAATGTTGCATCGTAGAATTGAAAAAGGGCAAAAACTAACATTTCTTGGCGCTTGAAAAGTCACACAAAAAGCCATGACTAGGATTTCGAGTCAAACTCATGCATGCTAGTTTTGTTCACTGCATGTACATTGTGAACGTGTTTTTCAAGTTCAAACGAAAATCGCTCTTTGTTTTCCTCAAGCAAATTTAAAACGCAAGTCGTAACAGCTTTGTGATCAGTAGTGATGTATATGACAGTTAGAAGGTAATAAGATATGGGATGTACATGGAAGCTTAGGAGAGCATCTGAAAAAGAAGCGTCGATTTGTCTAAGCAGGTTTGAATAGCACGTGGCAAAACCAAGTTCTTCTGTAGCACTTCTTGAGTGTTCTCCCAGCTTTCCAATACCTACATCCAGTACTCAATAAACGCCGGTAAAAAGGCGCCAAATATTAGGATGCCTCCCCCCAAGCGACGGCCCTGGCGTGAACAATGATTCGCATTAGAGACGCAAACGTAAGCTTAGACGCCGACGCAAGAGCAATAAAACAAGTGTAAATTTAACTTGACGCAGGTGCAGACGCAAGAAAAACAGAAGTTCCCTGTCATCCCCAATTGCTTACATATAAGATATTACATGGAAACGTCAATGAAGAGCAATGACAGCTCCTGAATAATATTTATAGTAACATTTTGTTCATTTTAATGGAAGTAAACCTCAAGTTCTTGAAGTTGCATTTATAACTTGCAATTCGGGCTAGTGAATGCGGTGGTTGTAGCGAGGGATCAGTAAATAGTAAAAGATAGTGTTTAGGCTCTAAAGGAAATTTTGTAAACACAGGTTCACGGTCATGGTATTTGAAGCATTGTGAGAACACAGGTTCACGGTCATGGTATTTGAAGCATTGTGAGAGAATTTTGGCAGAAAATTCATTTTCTTTAGTTGTACATTACTTTGCCAAGACGGTAACTTAGAAAATGGTGACGACCTTTTAATTTGCGCCATAAAAAAATCATGTCCCCGAGCTCGGAATTTTGCTGTCTCCCTAGTATTAATATAGCCGCTCCCTTGCTGAAAAGAAAAGCCGAGCTCAGAATTTTGTTTTTTTCTTAGCAGAGAGTAGCCTCTGCCAAACCGATAGATAATGTTATTTTCTCACGTTAGTACATTAATATAAAATAGTTTTCAATGCTCAAATACTGGCCGGGAGCGGTTAATATCACTCAGTATGTGTCTGGAAGTGTGAAGGTCTACAAATTAATTCTTCCAAGGCAGGGGGTGTTGAACAATTTAAAATTGATAAATGGGGGCTGAC